>JADBJO010004175.1:97500-107453 GCA_016801955.1 Conus betulinus | reverse complement strand
GCCAGGAAAGGAGAGGAAACGACCAGCGATAAAGGAGCTAGCATTCTATTTTATGTGTGTTGTGTGTGTGTGTGTGTGTGTGTGTGTGTGTGTGTGTGTGTGTGTGTGTGTGTGTGTGTGTGTTCCATTACTAATGTCAGCCTTGTTCATTGGTTACCCCCGCCCTCCACCCCCAGCAACCGCCATACCTACCAACACCCCTACACACATCATTACTAGGGCAGGGGGAGGGGGAGTGGGGAGTAAGTCGATTGACGTAGCAAATGGTGAGACTCGGAGAGTGTAGGTAGGAAAAGGGAAAAGATGATAGCTGCAACCTATGTCTGAGGTAAACAGTGGGAGGTAGGGTAGTATGGGTGTGTGTAGGTGGAGGATATTTCAGACTGGAGCTGCAGAGGTGGAATGGTACATACTACTTTTGGACGTTGATGCCATGAGGATGGACGGTGCCCAGTTTGGCAATGAGATAAGATTCCTGCATAAGGCGTTCCAAGTTGTCACTCTTCGATTGCCAAAGTGCCAAGACTTTGACATGGTTGATGTTGTGTTGGGCATGGTTGAAGTGTAGGGCGACTGGTTTGGGCCGGTGGTAGTGGATGTCGGCCAGGTGTTCAGAGATGCGCGTCTCAAGTGTGCGAGAGATGTCTCACCTACATAGATCTTACCACACAGCTGGCAGTGGATGGCATACACAATGTTGTGGCTCTGGCAGGAGAAAGTGCGTTTAATAGTGAAAGAGCCCGTGGGGCCATGTAAGATGGTGTCTGGTTTGGTGAGAGAGCAGATTTTGCAGTTGGGTTTTGAGCAGGGGAAAGTACCTGGTGGCTTAGGTGTGGATATTTTGTTCAGCTTAGAGCGCACCAGTAGGTCGTTGAGGTTTTTGTCACGTTTGAAAGTGATCATTGGTTTGGTCTCAAAGGCAGTTTATGATTTTCTACTATGTGCCAGTTAGACTTCAGGATCCTGCAGATGGGCAGATTGTGAGGATGGAAGAGAAGGCAGGCAGTGGGTCTGTCTGTCTCTTTGGGAGGTTTAGTTTCCAGAGTAGATGTTTCTGGATTTAGCTGCAGTGCGATTGAGAGCATCATTGATGACGGCACTAGGGTAGCCACGGTTGGTGAAAAAATCAGACATTTTGGCTGCTTGTATAGTGAAATCTTCTTCGCTAGAGCAGAGTCTGCGTAGGCGAAGGAATTCAGAATATGGAATGCTGTTTTTAGTGGACTGGTGGTGGGAAGATGTGTAGTCCAGGTATGAGTGCGCATCAGTAGGTTTGTAGAAGACTGAGGTTTGAAGCAGTCCATCTTTGAGGGAGATAGTGATGTCCAGGAAGTTAACTGACTGTGAAATGGTGTAGGTCAGCTGGATGGATGGATGGAAGGTCTGAGCAAAGTTGAGGAAATTCTGGAGGTCATGTTCTGGCATGGATGTGGCTCCCAATCCATCATCTATGTATCTTTTGTAGAGCTCTGGTGTTGGGCCCTGTGTAAGAGGTTAGTAGGCGGTGTTCTAGGTGTCCCATGAAGAGGCAGGCATAGGATGGTCCCATTTTGGTTCCCATAGCAACACCACTGATTTGTGAGAATGTATGGTTGTTAAATTCAAAAGTATTGAGGGTGAGGACTAATTCTGCAAGTCTGACCAGTGTAGCTGTGGGAGGGTGTTGTTTGTTAGGGGGCCGTTTGTTAAGGAAGAATGCGAGGGCCTTCAGTCCATCAGCATGAGGGATGGAAGTGTAGAGAGAGACGACATCAAGTGTAAAGAGGAGGCTGGGTTGAAAAGTGGGATCTGTGTTGTATGAATTAATCATGTTGAGTGTGTGTGTAGTGTCTTTGAGGTATGTGGGGAGGCCTTTGTACGATGGGTTGGAGGAGAGAGTCTAAGTACTGTGAAATGTGTTCTGTAGGGCAGCTGCATGCAGATACAATGGGTCTGCCAGGTGTATTGGTTTTGTGTATTTTAGGGAGCAGGTAGAAGGTGGGTTGTTTGGTGTCTGTCATTATGAGGAGTTTGGCTGTCTTCGGTAAGTTGTTATGTTTGATTTCTTGTTTAACTGTGGTTGAGATGAGTTTCTGGTGTTGGGGGAGGGTTGATACTGTGAGTGGTGTATAGAAATTGTGTCTGACAGTTGTCTGTGTGCTTCTTTTATGTACAGCTGTTTGTACCAGACCACCACGGCACCACCCTTGTCTGCTGGTTTGATGACAATGTCTTGTCATTGTCTCAGTGATTCAAGGGCTTTTTAATCATCCTGTGAGAGGTTGGAATGGTGGACAGGTTTGGATTTAACTTGAGAGATTTCTTTTCTACACTTTTTGATGTAGAGTTCAACTTCAGTGGATTTGTAAAGAGGTGGCTGGCGAAGTACTGGAGTTCAAAAAAGGTGGGTAAAAATGTCTGAGCTCTCTGGTAGAGGGGGCTTTGGCACACCGTCAAGTGCAGCCATCCATCTTAATTTTCTAAAGAATCTTTCAACATCAACGTGGTTTTGATATTTATGGTGTGGTAGGCTGAATGGGAATAAATTTCAGACCTTTTCCCAGGACTGATCTTTCATCATTGGTGAGAGTTAGATTATCAGGAATGCAGCGAACAAGGTGGTGGTGTTGCTCATGGGTGATAGAGGGGTCAGTGTTGTGTGTAGGGGGGCTCAACTGGTCTGGGTTTGCCTTGTATTTGTTTTGTAGTTTCGATAACTTGTCTTGCTTAATCTGGTGGCAGTGATTGTGAATGAGTTGGTTGTGTGTATGGATGAGCTGTCTGAGTCTTGAGTGTATGGATGAGCTGTCTGAGTCTTGAGTGTATGGATGAGCTGTCTGAGTCTTGAGTGTATGGATGAGCTGAGTCTGAGTCTTGAGTATGGATGAGCTGTCTGAGTGAATGAGTTGGTTGTGTGTATGAATGAGCTGTCTGAGTCTTGAAGCAGTGGCTTCGGAGTGATTGTTGGAGTTCAATGAGTTCGGAGTATGTATGGGATGAGTTGTCTGAGTCTTGAAGCAGTGGCTTCGGAGGAGTGATTGTCGGATTCAATGATTTGAAATATCCATTGCCCCCCCCCCCCCCATCCCCACCCACCTAATCCTGTACAGCTTCCGCCGACACTGCTACAGCTGTGCAAAAGGGCGCGCATGTGTTCTCATGCTGTGCTGTTCCTGTTGTGCTTTACGGATTATTATTCTTTCAACACTCCATAACTGGATATAATTAACTGTGTGCGTGATTTGTGTGTTGTGATTCTCTTTTGTCCGTGTGATATAACTTCGGTTCTTCATCCCGCGTTCTTGAGGTTTTTTTGTTTGTTTGTTTGTTTGTTGTTTTTTTTCCCATAGAGAAGTTTGTTTTCATTAGTTGGCGATGACCAGGTACGTGTATGAATCTATGAAGGCAGTGTTAGCACAGCAAGCCATGTATATGTGGTGCTGCTCTTCTTCTTCTTCTTCTTCTTCTTCTTCTTCTTCTCTCTCTCTCTCTCTCTCTCTCTCTCTCTCTCTCTCTCTCTCTCTCTCTCTCTCTCTCTCTCACTCTCTCTCTGTACACGTGTGTGTGCACGCGTGCGTGCTTGCGTTGTGTGTGTGTGTGTGTGTGTGTGTGTTTGTGTGTGTGTGTGTGTGCGTGCGTGCGTGCGTGTGTGCGCGCGCGCGCGCGCGCGCGCGCGCACCCGTACATGTGTATGACCGACCCTGCATTGGTTAGTCTTGTTGCTTACGTGTATGCCTACTTCATTCCCACCTTTTGTACGTGCGTACGCGTGTCGTGTTGGTAGCGCCAACAATGGCGGAGGCGTTTGAACACAACTTCAAAGAACACAAAAGACGTGTACATTTGTTGTGCCGTGTGTGCGGCAATCGTGTGCTCAGAAAGGTACAAGATAAAGGATTAAACGCTAGACTTTGTGTCAACTTCTTCAATGCTTTGTTGCAGTATTTCAGTCTAGATATTTCTGGTGATGAAGAAGGCAAACAGTCCAAGTGTATCTGCATAAATGCTATCATAAACTGGAAAAAAAAAAAAAAAAAAAAAAAAAAAAAAAAACGAGACACATGCCAGCACATTCTCAGTGTTATACTACAAAAGAAAATGCTGCTCGTGACATAGAGAGAAATGTCAGAAATCTGGACAACTTTCGATTCAGATCTTTCTTTGAGTCAGTGTACATCGTGTCGATTCTTTCGATCAGCCGGCCTTCTTGGTCATCGGAAAAACAAAAAAAAAGAGCCGACCCGTCAAAAGTTCTGCTCAAGAATGTTTAGATCAGTCTGATCTTTGCTTGCACACAGATGAAAGTGTGTCATCATTTTCTCCGTTGGTATCGACCCCCGTGAAAAAAGCCTAGAACATTCTCTACACAAACCTCGCCAGTCAAAGTTAGCACATCCAACACCTGGATGTGTTGACATGTCTGATGTATGCTTCGATACTAATGAAAGTGTGTCGACGTCAGTTTGTCAGTCACCATCGACCGCTGTTGTTGGTGTGTGTGTTTTCAGTCAATGTGTGGGTGTGTGTGTGTGTGTGTGTGTGTGTGTGTGTGTGTGTGTGCACGCTCTCTCTCTCTCTCTCTCTCTCTCTCTCTCTCTCTCTCTCTCTCTCTCTCTCTCTCAGTCGTGAGTAGGCTCACCATGAAGATGAAAATGAGACATTTTGCATTGGTGTTTGTATATGTGACATCAGTTTCAAATGATTTGAACGGACGAAAGAACAGGTCAGGTAGGAAGCATTTCATTGTTTATAACTGACATCTGCATGTGTGGCATGCTAAAATCTTGCTTTACTAAAAGCATGGTGTGGCTGTGATAGAATCAGTTTCGGCATGCTTCACGAGCACGTAGAGCACTCATATAAACAAGCAAAACATGCCTAGGCCCGTGGTTGGGAAACCGCCGCCATGTTCCCAATGAAGCCGACCAGAGCCAACACTGTTTATTCAGGCCCAGTACCGGCTGTCAGGTAGGAGTCCCGCGACTTATTTCCTGTCAGTTTAAAAGGAAAGATATGCATGTCCAATATGCTTGAGGTTGAGCGCGTGATAGCAACCGCCATACCTACCAACACCCCTACACACATCATTACTAGGGCATGGGGAGGGGGAGTGGGGGGATAAGTCGATTGACGTAGCAAATGGTGAGGCTCGGAGAGTGTAGGAAAAAAGGAAAAGATGATAGCTGCAACCTATGTCTGAGGTAAACAGTGGGAGGTAGGGTAGTATGGGTGTGTGTAGGTGGAGGATATTTCAGACTGGAGCTGCAGAGGTAGAATGGTACATACTACTTTTGGACGTTGATGC
Source organism: Conus betulinus (assembly GCA_016801955.1). NCBI lineage: Eukaryota > Metazoa > Mollusca > Gastropoda > Neogastropoda > Conidae > Conus > Conus betulinus. The sequence continues at coordinate 102,169 of JADBJO010004175.1, read as the reverse complement.
CATGAGGATGGACAGTGCCCAGTTTGGCTTACCACACAGCTGGCAGTGGATGGCATACACAATGTTGTGGCTCTGGCAGGAGAAAGTGCGTTTAATAGTGAAAGAGCCCGTGGGGCCATGTAAGATGGTGTCTGGTTTGGTGAGAGAGCAGATTTTGCAGTTGGGTTTTGAGCAGGGGGGGAAAGTACCTGGTGGCTTAGGTGTGGATATTTTGTTCAGCTTAGAGCGCACCAGTAGGTCGTTGAGGTTTTTGTCACGTTTGAAAGTGATCATTGGTTTGGTCTCAAAGGCAGGTTTATGATTTTCTACTATGTGCCAGTTAGACTTTCAGGATCCTGCAGATGGGCAGATTGTGAGGATGGAAGAGAAGGCAGGCAGTGGGTCTGTCTGTCTCTTTGGGAGGTTTAGTTTCCAGAGTAGATGTTCTGGATTTAGCTGCAGTGCGACTGAGAGCATCATTGATGACGGCACTAGGGTAGCCACGGTTGGTGAAAAAATCAGACATTTTGGCTGCTTGTATAGTGAAATCTTCTTCGCTAGAGCAGAGTCTGCGTAGGCGAAGGAATTCAGAATATGGAATGCTGTTTTTTAGTGGACTGGTGGTGGGAAGATGTGTAGTCCAGGTATGAGTGCGCATCAGTAGGTTTGTAGAAGACTGAGGTTTGAAGCAGTCCATCTTTGAGGGAGATAGTGATGTCCAGGAAGTTAACTGACTGTGAAATGGTGTAGGTCAGCTGGATGGATGGATGGAAGGTCTGAGCAAAGTTGAGGAAATTCTGGAGGTCATGTTCTGGCATGGATGTGGCTCCCAATCCATCATCTATGTATCTTTTGTAGAGCTCTGGTGTTGGGCCTGTGTAAGAGTTAGTAGGCGGTGTTCTAGGTGTCCCATGAAGGCAGCAGGCATAGGATGGTCCCATTTTGGTTCCCATAGCAACACCACTGATTTGTGAGAATGTATGGTTGTTAAATTTCAAAAGTATTGAGGGTGAGGACTAATTCTGCTAGTCTGACCAGTGTAGCTGTGGGAGGGTGTTGTTGGTTAGGGGGCCGTTTGTTAAGGAAGAATGCGAGGGCCTTCAGTCCATCAGCATGAGGGATGGAAGAGTAGAGAGAGACGACATCAAGTGTAAAGAGAAGGCTGGGTTGAAAAGTGGGATCTGTGATTGTATGAATTAATCATGTTGAGTGTGTGTGTAGTGTCTTTGAGGTATGTGGGGAGGCCTTGTACGATGGGTTGGAGGAGAGAGTCTAAGTACTGTGAAATGTGTTCTGTAGGGCAGCTGCATGCAGATACAATGGGTCTGCCAGGTGTATTGGTTTTGTGTATTTTAGGGAGCAGGTAGAAGGTGGGTTGTTTGTGTCTGTCATTATGAGGAGGAGTTTGGCTGTCTTCGGTAAGTTGTTATTTTTGATTTCTTGTTTAACTGTGGTTGAGATGAGTTTCTGGTGTTGGGGGAGGGTTGATACTGTGAGTGGTGTATAGAAATTTGTGTCTGACAGTTGTCTGTGTGCTTCTTTTTTGTGTACAGCTGTTTGTACCCAGACCACCACTGCACCACCCTTGTCTGCTGGTTTGATGACAATGTCTTGTCGTTGTCTCAGTGATTCAAGGGCTTTTTGTTCATCCCGTGAGAGGTTGGAATGGCGGACAGGTTTGGATTTAACTTGAGAGATTTCTTATCTACACTTTTTGATGTAGAGTTCAACTTCAGTGGATTTGTCAAGAGGTGGCTGGCGAAGTGCTGGAGTTCGAAAAAGGTGGGTAAAAATGTCTGAGCTCTCTGGTAGAGGGGGCTTTGGCACACCGTCAAGTGCAGCCATCCATCTTAATTTTCTAAAGAATCTTTCAACATCAACGTGGTTTTGATATTTATTGGTGGTAGGCTGAATGGGAATAAATTTCAGACCTTTTGCCAGGACTGATTTTTCATCATTGGTGAGAGTCAGATTATCAGGAATGCAGCGAACAAGGTGGTGGTGTTGCTCATGGGTGATAGAGGGGTCAGTGTTGTGTGTAGGGGGGCTCAACTGGTCTGGGTTTGCCTTGTATTTGTTTTTGTAGTTTCGATAACTTGTCTTGCTTAATCTGGTGGCAGTGATTGTGAATGAGTTGGTTGTGTGTATGGATGGATGAGCTGTCTGAGTCTTGAGTGTATGGATGAGCTGTCTGAGTCTTGAGTGTATGGATGAGCTGTCTGAGTCTTGAGTGTATGGATGAGCTGTCTGAGTCTTGAGTATGGATGAGCTGTCTGAGTGAATGAGTTGGTTGTGTGTATGGATGAGCTGTCTGAGTCTTGAAGCAGTGGCTTTGGAGTGATTGTCGGAGTTCAATGAGTTTGGAGTGTGTATGGGACGAGCTGTCTGAGTCTTGAAGCAGTGGCTTTGGAGTGATTGTCGGAGTTCAATTTGAAATATCCATTCATTCCCCCCCCCCCCCCCCCCCCCCCCACCTACCTAATCCTGTACAGCTTCCGCCGACACTGCTACAGCTGTGCAAAAGGGCGCGCATGTGTTCTCATGCTGTGCTGTTCCTGTTGTGCTTTACGGATTATTATTCTTTTTCAACACTCCATAACTGGATATAATTAACTGTGTGCGTGATTTGTGTGTTGTGATTCTTCTTTGTGCCGTTGTGATATAACTTCGGTTCTTCATCCCGCGTTCTTGAGGTTTTTGTTTGTTTGTTGTTGTTTGTTTTTGTTTTTTTTTTTTTTTTTCCATAGAGAAGTTTGTTTTCATAAGTTGGCGATGACCTGGTACGTGTACAAATCTATGAAGGCAGTGTTAGCTCAGCAAGCCATGTATGTGTGTGGTGCTCTTCTTCTTCTTCTTCTTCTCTTCTCTCTCTCTCTCTCTCTCTCTCTCTCTCTCTCTCTCTCTCTCTCTCTCTCTCACGTGTGTGTGCACGCGTGCGTGCGTGTGTTGGTAGCGCCAACAATGGCGGAGGCGTTTGAACACAACTTCACAGAACACAAAAGACGTGTACATTTGTTGTGCCGTGTGTGCGGCAATCGTGTGCTCAGAAAGGTACAAGATAAAGGATTAAACGCTAGACTTTGTGTCAACTTCTTCAATGATTTGTTGCAGTATTTCAGTCTAGATATTTCTGGTGATGAAGAAGGCAAACAGTCCAAGTGTATCTGCATAAATGCTATCATAAACTGAAAAAAAAAAAAAAAAAAAAAACGAGACACATGTCAGCACATTCTCAGTGTTATACTACAAAAGAAAATGCTGCTCGTGACATAGAGAGAATGTCAGAAATCTGGACAACTTTCGATCCAGATCTTTCTTTGAGTCAGTGTACATCGTGTCGATTCTTTCTTTTTCAATCAGCCTGCCTTCTTGGTCATCGGAAAAAAAAAAAGCCGACCCGTCAAAAGATCTGCTCAAGAATGTTTAGATCAGTCTGATCTTTGCTTGCACACAGATGAAAGTGTGTCATCATTTTCTCCGTTGGTATCGACCCCCGTGAAAAAGCCTAGAACATTCTCTACACAAAAAACCTCACCAGTCAAAGTTAGCACATCCAACTCTGGACTTGAATGTGTTGACATGTCTGATGTATGCTTCGATACTAATGAAAGTGTGTCGACGTCAGTTTGTCAGTCACCATCGACCGCTGTCTCCAGTCGTGAGTAGGCTCACATGAAGATGAAAATGAGACATTTTTGCATTGGTGTTTGTATATGTGACATCAGTTTCAAATGATTTGAACGGACGAAAGAACAAGGTCAGGTAGGAGCATTTCATTGTTTATAACTGACATCTGCATGTGTGGCATACTAAAATCTTGCTTTACTAAAAGCATGGTGTGGCTGTGATAGAATCAGTTTCGGCATGCTTCACGAGCACGTAGAGCACGCATATAAACAAGCAAAACATGCCTAGGCCCGTGTTGGGAAACCGCCGCCGTGTTCCAGTGAAGCTGACCAGAGCTGACACTGTTTATTCAGGCCCAGTACTGGCTGTCAGGTAGGAGTCCCGCGACTTATTTCCTGTCAGTTTAAAAGGAAAGATATGCATGTCCAATATGCTTGAGGTTGAGCGTGATAGCAACCCGCCATACCTACCAACACCCCTACACACATCATTACTAGGCATGGGGAGGGGGAGTGGGGAATAAGTCGATTGACGTAGCAAATGTGAGGCTCGGAGAGTGTAGGAAAAGGGAAAAGATGATAGCTGCAACCTATGTCTGAGGTAAACAGTGGGAGGTAGGGTAGTGGGTGTGTGTAGGTGGAGGATATTTCAGACTGGAGCTGCAGAGGTAGAATGGTACATACTACTTTTGGACGTTGATGCCATGAGGATGGACAGTGCCCAGTTTGGCAATGAGATAAGATTCCTGCATAAGGCGTTCCAAGTTGTCACTCTTCGATTGCCAAAGTGCCAAGACTTTGACATGGTTTATGTTGTGTTGGGCATGGTTGAAGTGTAGGGCGACTGGTTTGGGCCGGTGGTGGCGGATGTCGGCCAGGTGTTCAGAGATGCGCGTCTCAAGTGTGCGCGAGATGTCTCACCTACATAGATCTTACCACACACAGCTGGCAGTGGATGGCATACACAATGTTGTGGCTCTGGCAGGAGAAAGTGCGTTTAATAGTGAAAGAGCCCGTGGGGCATGTAAGATGGTGTCTGGTTGGTGAGAGAGCAGATTTTGCAG
>JADBJO010004175.1:90000-92500 GCA_016801955.1 Conus betulinus | reverse complement strand
AGGGGGGGGGAGAGAATGTGGGGAGGAATGGGGGGAGGAGGAGGGGAGGGGAGATGTGTGGGTGTACGGGGTGGGGGGGGGGGGGGGGGCGAGTGCGAGCGAAAGACAACGGTATGAGGATACGGACGGTTGTGGAAGTGAGCATGACAATGTCAGAGAATATGATCAGCGAGCAAAAGAGAAAGGAGCGGAGGAAAAAGAAGAAAGAAGAAGATAGACTGAGTGAATATGATGGAAAGAACAGTGAAGAAAAAAAAGAGGAAAAGGATGGTGTGGATGAGGGAAACGAAATGCGCGTATGTGCAAGTGTGACGATGAGTGAGTGGGAAAGCCTACCACAGAGTGTTGGGGAGATGACAAGAGTTAGAAGATGGCGCAGGGACACAGCGCGTAGAGGGAGAGACAAGTGTACAGTCAATATTGATCGATAGGGCACACAGTCAGGGAGACCTAGGTGGGTACATAGGGTCAGAGACAGTTGCAAGCTCACAATGCGAGTCAGAAGGCACAAGTGAGCAACTATCGATCGAGGGTGCCTTTACTCGCAACAGGTGACTGTCACACACATAGGAGAGAGAGAGAGAGAGAGAGAGAGAGGAGAGAGAGAGAGAGAGAGGGAGCGGAACTGATCGAGAGAGTGCAGGACTCGTGTTACGACACGACACCACTAGTCACACACAGGGCACACTCAGCGATAGAGGGACAGTCAGAGGAAAAGGGGAAGGGGGGGACGGGGGAGGGAGGGAGGGAGACGGGAGGGAGTGGGGGAGGGGAGGGGAAGTGGGTGGGGATTTAAATGCACGAATTAGGGGAGTGGGGTTTGACTGAGGATGAAAATGATGTTATTTTCGACAACGACCAGAATGTATATGCACGCAAGTCCAAGGATCCAATAATCAACAACTTCGGCACAAAAATTATTGAACTACGTGCGAGTTTCAATCTGAACCCCCCCTAAAAATGGATTGACAATGGAAAAGTTTGACGATGCATATACATTCTTCTCGGAAAGAGGCAGTAGCACTATAACTTCTATATATGCTCGCCAGAGTTGCTTGAGGTGGTAAAAAACATATGCTGTAGGGGAAAGAATTGAATCTCACCATATGCCTATCATATTAGAGCTACAGAGTACACTACAGAATACACAACTAGAGAAACAAGAAAGGAAATTTGTAAACATAATTAGATGGGACTCAAGTAAATCACAGGAATATACACAGTTAATTTTTTTTAAAACAGAAGTAGCACAAAGAAGGCTAGAACAGATAACAGAAGAGATGGAGCAAGATGTAGACGCAAGTATAGAAAATTTCAATACACTATTGAAAGAGGCAGACAGGACCCAAGTGGCAGGAGGAGAATGTAGAAGTATCAATAATCGAGGAAGAAGCTATGGTGCAGGACTTAGATGGAGTAATAACGGAACAAGAAATAAAATTAGCATGAACAAGACTAAAGTCAGGTAAATCAGCAAGAATAGATGAAATTCCCCCCCCCCCCCCCCCAAAAAAAAAAAAAAAAAAAAAAAAAATTCTAAAGCCTATCGAAAACGTTATAACACCGTACTTGACAAAGCTGTTCAACACTTTATTTCTTAACAGCAATTTTCCCAGAGAATGGGCACAAGCGGTAATCATACCTCTTCACAAAAAGGGGTACAAGCATAATCCAGGGAATAACCGAGGAATTTCATTACTATGTATAATAAGTAAAGTATATACAGCCATATTAAATAAAAGAATGTACAACTGGGCAGAAGAAGAAAATAAAATCAGTAGAGAGCAATCAGGATTCAGAAAAAGGCATACTCCACAATTGACCACATTTTCACCCTAACTAGCATGGTGTCAAACTGCCTATATGGCAGACGTAGAAGCGAACTATATGTAACATCATCGACTACCAAAAGCGTTCGATACGGTAAAAAGGGAGAAATTAGGAGAAATTCTAAAGAAGCATAAAATCTCCACCAAAATGTTAAATATGTTAAAATGGATTTATGAAACAGTACAAGCCTGTGTCAGACACGGTGCCGAAAAAAAAGATGTTTTTGAATGTCCAGCAGGAGTAAAACAGGGCTGTTTATTATCTCCTCTAATTTTCTCACTTTTAATAACGGAGGTAGCAGATCGAGTTACAAAGAAAGGAAAACATGGGTATCAATTTTTAGCAGGAGCTGAAGACATTTTCACGCTGTTGTTCGCAGACGATATTGTCTTAATTTCGTTAACACCAGCAGGGCTACAAAATCAGCTGAAGAACTTGCAGGAAGCCTCAGATACAATAGGTCTAACTGTAAATCTACAAAAAACAAAGATCATGGTTTTTAGAAAAGGTGGGTACTTAGGCAAAAAAGAAAAATGGTTTTACAAAAGGCAAGAGATAGAAGTGGTTAATAGTTATAAGTACCTAGGATTTACGCTAACAACGAAGCTATCAGTAGACATTTCACTTTCAGAATATGCAGGCAGAGCTCAAGGGAAACAATAGAAATAAT
>JADBJO010004175.1:57500-77500 GCA_016801955.1 Conus betulinus | reverse complement strand
TGTTGTAGTCTTGCTGAATGGAATCACGATGCGTTGATTGAGGTTGCAGTCTTGCTGAACGAAATCACGATGCGTTGATTGAGGTTGTAGTCTTGCTGAAACGGAATCACGATGCGTTGATTGAGGTTGTAGTCTTGCTGAACGGAATCACGATGCGTTGATTGAGGTTGTAGTCTTGCTGAACGGAATCACGATGCGTTGATTGAGGTTGTAGCCTTGCTGAATGGAATCACGATGCGTTGTTTGATCTGACTGACACCACCGACCCGTGTCAACATTTCAAAGATTCGTTCTTGCGCCGTCTTGTGTTTTCTCAGTACAGTTCCCTCTCGGCCTTTCGGCCATGCGGGTACTTCGTTGTCAAGGGCGCGCCATGTGTAGGGCACGTGATAATGGAAGGCGCCGTCTTCAACCTTCTCCGGACTAAAGCAGGTCCCTATTTACTGCTGGGTGTAGAGAGTGGGTTTTCAGAAGAACAAAATCTGACCCCATGTGTGCTTCGAACCCACAACCGTCAGGTCCGCAGGCAAACGTTCTGACCACTTGGCCATGGTCCCCTGTTCCACGAAGCAAGCTTGAAATAGGATTCGGTGATGTGTGTACAACCTTGCTGACATACATACATACACACACACACACACACACACACACACACACACACACACACACACACATACATACATACATACATTCATACATTCATACATACATACATTCATACATACATACATACATACATACATACATACATACAAACATACATACACATACATACATACATACATACATACAGACAGACAGACAGACAGACAGACAGGCGAACAGAGAAACAGATACTAGGGAGAACGGAACCACCTTGTCGGAGATGCCCAGTGCTCATCGTGAGCAGATAATTATCTTAACGGCCAAACGGACCTGTTTCCAACCAACCGATGGCTTGCTTACGTGACGTGTTCGATGTTAGCAACTGGGGGGTGCATTTCACTTTCATCATTACCCTGTGCAGTCTGGCATTTTTTTTTTTTTTTTTTGGGGCATGTGTTGATCAATACTAAGTCACGATCACATAATCAGAAAACAACACGATGGTTTTTTTTTTTCTCAAAGGAATGTAATAAGGCAGAGAAGAAGAGTCTACAGAGGTAGGTCAGAATTAGGCGTCTAGGTTTTTTTGGTTTTTTTTCATCACTTAGTTTGAAATTTGTTTGACATCTTTGATTTGAAATCTGATAAACAGCCCTAAAGAAATGAACAAGATGGCCGTAATTTGAAGAAAAAAAAATTGGCTCGGTATAGTCTGTATGCGCTAATGCTGGACATTGCTTTTATTCGTAAAATGGGAATGGTATCAAACATAAACTCCTAAACGCAAAGCCAGGCTCAGATACTGAGGTATGCTAGATACAGCCAATGCAAACGTGCAGAGAACTAAGCAAATCAGAATTTGTGTTTTTATTGGTGACTGAAAGAACACCCATATTCTTCCTTTCGTGTGCATTCTGCGAATCGTGCTCTTCTTCTGCTCATGTTAATTAGCGATTTTATTTATTTATTTATTTGTTTATTTATTTATTGTCGATGAATGCTATTTTTGAGGATTTTTTTCTTCACAAAGGGGCATTTGCACACGAAAATTTAGACTCTATGACTAAGACAGTACTGTGTACATCTGCATAAAACATTGAGCTGTATTTCCTGTGCAAGGGAGGGGGGGGGCGCGGGGGGGGGGGGGGGGGGGCAGTAGAATGCTTAGAGACAAACCAAAATAAAGCCAACCTCAATCATCAATGACGTGCCGATTGCCAATCGTAATTTTCCAGGGGAGTCAGCCCTATTAGCCCACTCCCGGTTACGTATCTTTGGATGCCATAGCAACCGTTAATGACCTCTTGCGAGTTTGACTAGCTTAGCCACCGTTAATGACCTCTTACGAGTTTGACGATCTTGTTTAACCTACAGAGTATGGGGCATTCCTGTTTTGCCTATTTAGTGTAAAACTTCTAATTTTCAGATGGTGTGACAGGGCAAAACATATCTGCGATTTCAGTCAGTAAGACCCCCCCCCCCCCCCCCCCCCCCCCCCCCCCCCTGAACGGTTTACAATTCAATGCATCTCTCTCTCTCTCTCTCTCTCTCTCTCTCTCTCTCTCTCTCTCTCTCTCTGTATGTGTGTGTGTGTGTGTGTGTGTGTGTGTGTGTGTGTGTGTGTGTGTGTGTGTGTGCAAGCGTGCAACGTGCGCCGTTGAACTGTTTTCTTACCATTTTACTCTAAAAACTTAAACATAGTTCAGCAGTACTGATGAAAAATTAAAAAGAAACATCACGACAAAAAAACGTACAAATTACTGTTTTGCAGCTGCTATAATGGTTATCATGTATTATTTAATACTATTATAATCATTGTATGATAATGACGATGATGACTGATGTTGTTCTCGTTGTGATCGTACACTTGTCTTCATTCATAAGATACTTATCCTTTACAGTAGAAAAAAAAAAAACCCACCAATTATCCGCTCTCACTCAGAGGTGTTTCCATCCAATCTTAAAAGTCCTATTTGCCGGGCAATGGTGTACATAATTTTGTGCTTTAGGGCTTGCAACCATTGCAATGCATTTCAGGTAATCAGCTGTTTACAGTTTTCTACATGTTACATCAACGTCCTTTGTATAAAGTACTGGAAACAATGAAGATAGATTTTCAGTAATCAGGAAATAATTCAGTCTACGTTGTATGATAAAGGTGGCTTTGTCGCAGACGCACAGCGTTCTACTAGATACAGACACACACATTAAGCGGCAATTCACAAAGTTCAGGTGAATGGTATGACCATACATCGCAATCGTTATAAAAAAAATATTTCGATAATGATTTAAGATGTTCAATGTGTAAAAGTACAAAGGAAGACTAACTTACTTAGATTTAGATGCTCCCGCGTCTTGCGACGCATGAGGCAGTCAAGGCGCTCCACTGTGCACGGTCCTCAGCCAGTCTGCTGATGTCACTCCATCCTCTGTCAACGAGTTTTAGGTCTCTCTCCACCGTCTGTCGCCAGCTCATTCTGGGTGGTCCTCTTTTTTCTTCTCTGGCCTGCTGGGGTCCATTTAATGGCCTGGTTTGCAGGTCTTAATGAGGGTAATCTCAAGACATGACCCAGCCAGTGGAGGCATCCTCTGCAGATGATGGTTGACATTGGGAGCTGTTTTGACCTCTCCCTGACGTCTTCATTTGACATGAAGTCTGACCATTTGATGTCCAAGATCTTACGTAGGCACTTAGTATCAAAAGCGTCAAGTTTCTTCTCATGGGTGGTCTTTAATTGCCAGGTTTCACAGACATATAACAGCGTTGAAATCACACTAGAGTCATAAAAACTTCAATATATATATATATATATATATATATATATATATATATAATGCTGAACAATTAGTAGTGGGGGAAAACAAGTGCAGGATATATATATATATATATATATATATATATATATATATATATATATATATAATGACTAATAAATTCAAGGATAAGTACCGAACACCAATCCAGCAACTTACAGTGCAGCTTGGTATTGCAAAGACTGCAAAAAAATATTCAATTATAAAACAAAACTTTGTTCGTATGTCTTAGACTGAAGAAATAGGCTTCGTCAGTATCTCTTGTTTCACATTGCTTCTCTCTCTCTCATCTCTCTCTCTCTCTCTCTCTCTCTCTCTCTCTCTCTCTCTCTCTCTCTCTCTCTCTATATATATATATATATATATATATATATATATATATATATATATATATATATATCTGAACAATTAAGTAGTGGGGGGAAAACAAGAGCAGGTTAACAATTTTTCTATCATTATAGTAATGACTTGGCAAAGATTATAAATTCAAAAAAAAAAAAAATTTTTGAAAATAAAGTAAATGGGAAAAACGTATATCATAAATATGAAAAACCTTCACTAGCTGCATGAGAAAACTATCGCAATTCCTCTCAAAGACACACGTATCGCCTGCTCCGAGGCCTTTCGTCCGCTAGATCGGACTCATCAGGGAGACACGGCTGATTGTGTCTGTGCTCTTGGCGTCAGATAGAGACACACCACAGTCCATAATTCTGTGGTGTTCCGACCGCCAAGGGTTCAAAAAAGAATCCAACAGAACCCCCAGAGCAGCCAGCGAAAGGTAGTAGAATAAACAAAAACGAAAGTGTGGAGAGGAAAAAAAGTTGTTGAAAACTAAAAACATTACGCAAACAGTATAAAATGTAAGGGACAATCTTGAGCCTATGCTTGAGGATCCATTTAAGGATGCAAGGGAGATCAAAAGATATGGAACAATCTGAGTGGTCAGCTCTGTTGTTCAATAACCAAGCATTGTCAGCGGCTAAGGATTGTGCAGAACACAACCTTTCCTTGGATCTCCTAAGAGATGCAATCACCCACTGATTGACCATATATATATATATATATATATATATATATATATATATATATATATATATATATATATATATATATATAGTTGACTATAAATTTCCACAGATAAGTAACTGAGCCCCATTCCAGCAACTTACAGAGCAGCTTGGTATTGCAAAGACTGCAAGAAATATTCAATTATAAAACAAAACTTGCTCTTATGTCTTAGAGTGAAGACATAGGGGGAGATAAGCATTCATATCTGCAGTGGCAGTTAATTCTGCCTAACTAACAGTATGGGCTTGAGAGGGTGAGTGGGGAATAATAAATGCTTCTCAAATGAGTCTTCAGCAAGCTTGTAGTCTCCAAGAAGGAGACACTCTCCAATGGGGAGGAAACTCACTAACATATAACTCAAATGAGTCTTCAGCCACACCTCTCTCTCCCCCTATTTCTTCACTCTAAGACATAAGAACAAGTTTTGTTTCATAAATGAATTTCTTCACTCTAAGTTATGAGCAGGTTTTGTTATATATATATATATATATATATATATATATATATATATATATATATATATATATATATATATATATATAGTTTTCAGAAAACCCTGTTAGAAGTCTGACTCCACACCTAGCAGTAGAAGGGGCGAGGATAGTTCCATGAAGGAATATAATAATAACAAGTAAAGAAATCCGCATGCCCTTGCCTGTTTCATCCACTTTAATTCTTAGTTCAAATTTTCGGCTTTTCAGCCTTCATCAGGAATCCCTGTGCACAGGTCAGCTCTGTCTTTTCTCAAAACATATCACTGCCTCTGTCTTTTCTCAAAACATATCACTGCCAGTGATATGTTTTGAGAAAAGACAGAGCTGACCTGTGCACAGGGATTCCTGATGAAGGCTGAAAAGCCGAAAATTTGAACTAAGAATTAAAGTGGATGAAACAGGCAAGGGCATGCGGATTTCTTTACTTGTTGTTATATATATATATATACTCTTATGTCTTAGGCTGAAAAAACAAGGGGAGATAAGCATTCATATCTGCAGTGGTAGTTAATTCTGCCTAACTAACAGTATGTGCTTGAGAGGGTGAGTGGGGAATAATAAATGCTTCTCAAAATGAGCCTTTAGCAAGTTTGTAGTCTCCAAGAGGGAGACAATCTCCAATGGGGAGGAAACTCACTAACATTTAACTCCTGGTCAGATACCGGTATTTCGAAACCTGATTGTTTCTCCTCAGTGTCCACAGAAACTGGTAACTTGACTCCTCTGCCTTTTCGGTTTTTAGAAGAATACTACTCCAGAAAAAGGCTGGTGTGCAATACCATAGTATGTTTGTTGAGTTTTCAAAAATCAACCAAAGGTGTAAACAAACACACACACACACACACACACACACACACACACACACACACACACACACACACACACACACACACACACACTTCCCATTTCCTTCATATTAAAAAAAAAACAACATTTTAAAAATCATTCTATAATGATGGAAGAATTGTTAGCCTGTACTTGTTTTCCTCCACTACTTAATTGTTCAGCATTACATTGTTGTCAATCAGTGGGCGATAGCTTCTCTTAGGAGATCCAAGTAAAGGCTTTACAATTCTTAGCCGCTGATAATGCTTGGGTTTATTGAACAGCAGAGCTGACCACTCGGACTGTTCCATGTCTTTTGATCTCCCTTGCATCCTTAAATGGATCCTTAAGCATAGGCTCAAAGACTGTCCCCTTCATTTTATACTGTTTGCATAATGTTTTTAGTTTTTTTCAGCAATTTTGTTCGTCTCCATACATTCGTTTAGCTTTTACTACCCTTCACTGGCTGCTTTGCGGGTGCTGTTGGATTTTTTAACCCTTGGTGGCGAGAACACCACAGAATTATGGACTGTGGTGTGTGACTCTGTTTGACGCCAAGAGCACAGACACAATCAGCCGTGTTTCCCTGGTGTGTCCGATCCAGCAGACGAAAAAGGCCTAGGAGCAGGCAATACAAATAGATTTGTCTTCGAGAGGGATTACGATGGTTCTCTCATGCAGCTAATGAAGGGTTTTCAAATAACTTTGGTACTTTTTATGGTCAGTACTGTTTTAAGCAGACATTCAGACATCAACAGAGATGCTGCATCTACTCCTAAGCAAGATCTGAGAGCAGGAACGAGTGCCAGAAGACTGGAAAAAAGGCCACCTGGTGAAGCTGCCGAAGAAAGGGGACTTGTCATCCTGTAACAACTGGAGAGGGATTATGCTGCTGTCCATCCTGGGGAAGGTGCTGGCCAAGATCATGCTAGAGAGATTTAAGACCGCCCTAGACAAGACCCTACACCAAGAACAAACTGGATTCGCCAAGATAGATCATGCCGGAACTAAATCGCCACCATGAGAATTATCATCGAGCACTCTCTGGAGTGCAGAGACCCCCCTGTACGCAGTATTTTTGGGTTTCCCAGAGGGCGTTTGACAGCGTCGACAGAGATACCATCTGGAAACTCATGTACCACTATGGCTTCCCACCCAAGTTCGTTGCCATCATCCAGCAACACTACGAGGATGCCACATGCCAGGTGGTCCACGACGGAAAGCTAATGAAGCCCTTCACTGTACAAACCGTGGTCTGTCAGGGTGAAGAAGAAAAGAAACACCCGAAGGTGCTGGGGAGGACCCAGAGAAGCACTGTCTTCACCCGCCTTTAGAGCAGTCCTGTACCTGTCTGTCAGGGTGTCTACTATCGCCAACAATCTTCCTGATGGTCGTTGACTGGATAATGCGACAGTCTACACAGAGCAAGCGGACAGGAATCCAGTGGACTTTCACCAAGCAACTGGAAGACCTGGACTTCGCCAACGACATCAGCCTTCTCCTCCAACAAACAGCAAGACACACAAGAGAAGCTGTGCCGGGTAGCAGAAGAAGCAGGAAAGACGGGCCTTCAAATCAGCACAAAGAAAACAGAAACCATGAGAGTCAACAACCAACAACGAGACCCACGACGACTACAACAGGAAGACATCATTGACGTTGACAAATTTGTCTACCTTGGCAGTGTGGTCAGCAAAGATGGGAGGTACAGATGAGGATATCAATAGCCGCATCAATAAAGCAGGCACACACCTTTACTACGCTACGGCCTATCTGGAATTCCTCTGACCTCTCACTCCACAACAAGATCATAATCTACAACTCAAATGTGAAATCTGTCCTTTCGTATGGTTCTAAAACGTGGCGAACAACAAAGACAAACACCCACAAACTCCAAACATTTATCAATAGATGTCTGCGAAACATTGTGAACACCAGATGGCCGGATGTTATTGCCAACACAGAACTGTGGAACAAGACCAAGCAAGTTCAAATAGAATCAGAAATGAGAAAGCGGAAGTGGGGATAGATTGGCTATACCATCAGAAAGTCTCCATCCAATATGGAGACGAGCCCTTAAATGGAACCCTCAGGGGGAAAAAAAATGGGAAGACCAAGACATGGCGAAGGAGTACCGACGCAGAAGTGAAGGCCACCAGAATGACGTGGCTCGAGCTGAAGAGGATCTCTCGAAACCGTATCCGCTGGAAGAGTGTGGTTGCGGCCCTGTGTTCCCCAGGGAATTCAGAGGACTAACTCAAGTCAGTCAAGACTCTTTATGGACTTAAACTGCGCCGTTCTGCTAATGAATGCCTCTGGCGGTTTCTCCACATCTCAAACACAAAAGACACACAAATGTATGTGTCGATGAGCACTTAATACATATTTTTTCAGATGATAGTATCTCCTCCGTGAAATCAACAATAAAATGTGAAAGCATTTAGCATCAAATCGTGTTTGATCTGCGTGGTCTAGCAATGAGCAGAAGGTCATATTGGGTTTTACCCATCCTGTAAGTAGTCACAAGTTCTCTTCAATCTGACTGGCCTAGTCTTATCCGCAAGGAGCAAAATATGGAGATAATACCCAGTATCAGACAATGGTTTGTTTTTTTTTTTAATTCTGTCTTTACAGATGCGAGAGCTGACGCAGGATTCTATGACCCACACTGTGCTTCAGGCCGAACGGCCATCACTCATCTGTTTGAATGGCGCTGGGACGACATTGCGGATGAGTGTGAACGTTTCCTGGGTCCCTTCGGCTACTGTGGCGTCCAGGTACCAGTGCCAGAGAGAGACACTGACATTGACGCTAACAAGTTTCATTGACTATGACCAGAAGAGCACAGGTCGAGGGGTATCTATTGAAAGATTAACAAAAGTGACATAAAACAGCACCGAATCGGTGTAGTCGCTATTCAGATGGTTGCAACTGCGATTTCTCCACATTCGGTTCAACTGATTTAAACTAGAATACTAAGTAGATGACTGAACCCACGAAAAATAAGCAAACAACAGCAAAAACTACAGAAAGATTGTTCAATTGAAAGCGAACTCGTCCTCATCCCAGCATTCAAAGCATTGGTAGAGCATCCAAAAAGAACCAGATTTAGGATATGTGTTACAATCAAAGATCATCTAGATCGAAGCCTCACCTAATTTATGACAAAAATTGAAGTCTTGCGTTCCTATGACCACAGAGAGAGCGAGAGAGCGAGAGGTGGAGAGAGAGAGAGAGAGAGAGAGAGAGAGAGAGAGAGAGAGAGAGAGAGAGAGACTCTAGCTTTTAAGGGTACGACCACAGATCAGTAAAGACCTGGATTGTTAAAACACTCTGTCTTCAAACAGCCAAAGCTGCTTTATGTGTTGGGAACAGCTAGGTCTTTTAACTGGTTTAAAGATTTTTTTTTTTTTCCTTGGTCATTTCGCCTTTCCGACCTGCAACTTCCCCTGCGTCTAACCAAATGAAATCTCATACAATGAATCATGACTGCATGTAAGTGGTGTGGACAGGAAAGGGAGGCGAATGACATATCATCCAAGACGACAGACTTATTTAAAAGGCGTGCTGCATAAGACAACAATAATGCACGAGCAAAACCCAACATACATAACAGTAACATCAGCAATAAACTCTTGCGCAGGCAGGAATAGAACCATGACTATGGGAGAGGGTACCATTGAAGCGAATTGCTACATTCGTGGTGTGTTAAGACGTGTCAGGATGCTATGGGACTACTCGCAAATACACTTGAGGATTTTCAGGAGGACTGGAGGAATGGGTTCATTTTTTTTCAATATATCATTAACTATGCCCGTAATAAGATGTGGGATATAGTACTCGTGCTGCAACAAAATTAAACGGAAACTACAGTGCAGACGAGTAATGTTTAAATGTTTGATGCTGAATATGGGATTCCTTTTGCAAAATGTGATAACCAGAGGTCAGTGCATTTACTATCAAATACCGAGTGCATACTGATATCCCGTTCACAACTCGGAGCAAGATGCAAAGCATATAAACGTACTCCCAGTACAGTGACAGATAGGGGAGACAATTTCCAGTTAGTTGGAAGAAAAAAACTCAACAGTGCGGTGGTTATTTCCCTTATCAGACGTGATTTTAAAGATCATCATTTATAGCCGTTAGTAACGGCTATTCTGGTAAAATAAAACATCAGGCATCATCCGTGACCAATAATGAACATACCTACAAACTTTCAGAAAGATCGGCACAGACGTTTTGTCTGGAGCGAGTGGAACACATTTTGACCACAATCGGACACACAGACAGACAGACAGATAGACACACACACACACACACACACACACACACACACACACACACACACACACACACACACACACACAGCATTTCTTCGTTCCCATTGCAAAGTACTCCCCTGTTCTATAAGACCTCGGAGTACAAAAATAATGGTTTCAGATGCCAATTGAAGATGGGCACATATTTCCTGCAAACATGCTTGCTCAAAAGGACAGAAAGCTTACACGAAAACAGGTAAAAAAAATATGCTTAATATACTTTGCATACAGATAGAAACAAAGAGATGAAAACATTGGTTTCAAGTTTAAGAGGTATCGATTGAGTCTTTTCACTGTGCATAAATCGATTTGCTAGCGTCTGGTAATATTTAATGACTCGTTTTCATTCGAAGACTGTTATGCGATGTAACCACCAGGTTTATGTTAGAGGTAATTATTATCGGTTTAATTGAAATTCCCTGAAGTTGGAGTATGGCTGCCTTAATGGCAGGATAAAAAAAAAAGGTTACACACACAAACTCCACTCTCTTTGTTGGGTAGATGGGATTAATCCTTGCCTTTTTATACAGGGGGTGTCCGCAGGAGTATCAGCCTGCATACGCAGCAGAAGATTCAATTGAAATTTACATGACAGATTGTGCCCCCTGTGTGTGTGTGTGTGTGTGTGTGTGTGTGTGTGTGTGTGTGTGTGTGTGCGCGCGCGCGCGCGCGCTTCCAACGGCAGATCTCTCCCCCCTCAGAGAACGCGATAGTGACCAAGCCGGACCGGCCGTGGTGGGAGAGATACCAGCCGGTCAGTTACAAGCTGGTCACTCGCAGTGGGGATGAAGATGACTTCCGTGAGATGGTCAGTCGCTGTAACAATGTTGGGGTCAGGTGAGACATGTGTGATGATGGTGATGGTATGATAGCTTTCATGATAATAGTCATTGACCTCCGTTTGGTTTTTTTTCATTTGTTTGTTTGTTTTACATTTTTTTGTTTGTTGGTTTTATTTAGTTTTCTTTATTGGAAATGAAATGAGGCGTGGAACAGTAAACAATAAACAGTAAACAAGTAGGGTAACTTTTTGTTCCCGTAAGAAAACCTAACACAGAGTAACTTTTATTCAAGACTGGCACAGCCTTTTAAACTTCAATAACGTCAGACAAATACAAAGACGAACAAGCTAATAGTGGGGGAAAAATCAAGCGCAGGCTAACAACTCCTCTGTCATCATAGTAATAACTTAGCAAAGATTTGGACGTGTGTGTGTGTGTGTGGGGGGGGGGGGGGGGGGGGGTGAGCAGGGGGAGGTTGAAGATGAAGGAAATGTGAACATGAAATTAAGAAAATACATGATAGATATGAAAACTCTTCACTAGCTGCATGAGGGAACCATTGTTATCCCTTTCGAAGACAGATCTATTTGTATTGTCTGCTCCGAGGCCTTTCGTCCGCTGGATCGGAACTCATCAGGGAGACATGGCAGGTTGTGTCTCTGCTCCTGGCGTCAAGTAGAGACACATCACAGTCCATAATACCATGATGTTATCACCACCAAGGGTTAAAAAAAAGAATGTGTCTCTACTTGACGCCAGGAGCAGAGACACAACCAGCCATGTCTCCCTGATGAGTTCCGATCCAGCGGACGAAAGGCCTAGGAGCAGGCAATACAAATAGATCAGTCTTCAAAAGGGATAGCAATGGTTCCCTCATGCAGCTAGAAAAGAGTTTGCATATCTATAATATATTTTTCATAATTTCATGTTCCCATTTTCTTCATCTTCAACTCCCCCCTTCCCCCCCCCCCCCCCCCCCCCCCCCCCCCCCCCCCCAGTCGAAATCTTTGCCAAGTCCTTACTATGACGACAGAGGAGTTGTTAGCCTGCGCTTGATTTTTTACCCCACTATTAGCCTGTTGGGCTTTGTATTTGTCTGACTGTATTGAAGTTTAAAAGGCTGCGCTGCCAGTCTTGAATAAAAGTTACTCTGTGTTAGGTTTTCTTACGGGAGCAAAAGTTACCCTACCTGTTTATTAGTTTGATATCCTCACTGTTGCCAGTCCCATCATCCAGGTAATGTCTTCACATGTGATTGCCAGCGTCACCAAAACTGGCTGTATATATCCTGACGCCGTCGGATACGTTGTTTGTGTATCTGTTCCAATGGCCTTTTGTAAACTCCACAGCCTCCATCATGTGCCTCTGCTACTTCTCCTTCTCCCTTTATCAGCTTGTATCAATGTATGGGTCCATATGTTTCGTTTCTCTGTCTCTCTCTGCTCCTTATTATCCTCTTTATTATTGATGTACGAGATTGTTCTATTTGTTTCCTTATTGATTTACTTGATTCTTATTTATTTATGTATTTATATATACAAATGTTGAATTATTTATTCATCCATCTGGTTTTTATTCGTTTGTTCATTCATTCTTTCGTTCATTCATTCATTGATCCAAATGACTATCTATGTACCTGCCTCCAGTGTTTTCCTTCATTTTATCTCTCTATTGTTTCGTTTCATAGGTGACTGCCATTGTGCATCGTAAGTCTTGTGCATAATGATCTGAATGTCACAATTAAAAACCAAATGAAATATAAAGGGTGAGTGAGGGTGGATGGGGTGATTGCAAATATAACTGCAATGGATCTTCAGCGAAAAAAAAAAGTTAAGAAAAAAGAATCAAACCACGAGACCATGACAATGGAGAACCTGAATCGTTATTGATCTCTGCATGTACCTGCCGTGTGTCATTCCCTCTCATAGCTTATCTGATATTGTTCCGATGATTTATTTCCTTTATGTAAAGGAAACATTACGACCAAAGACACAGACATCTTTATTGACCCATTTTCTCACATTGACATTACATCAGAACTGTTCTAACCCTCAGTTCTACATCAGGCTGCAAACATCAAATTATTATTATTATTTTTTTAATAATAATAATAATGATAATAATAATAATAATAATAATAATATACTGATGATAATAATAATTATATTATTATTATTATTATTATTATTATTATTATTATTATTATTATTATTATTATTGTCATAAGTGTTGTTATTATTATTAAAAAAATACTTATATGGCGCCTATCCTCGGCTAGCGACCAAGCTCTAAGCGCTTTATAATCCACACTCGTTTACACAACGGGCTGCCTACCTGGGTAGTGCCGACTGAAGAGCTGCCAGCTGGCGCTTCATTCAGTCGTTTCCCGTGTCATCCAGTCCATATCATTCAATATCGTTCACTCAGTTTCCTTGTTTCCTTCATTCTTTCCATTTCTCACGCAGGGTGCATGCTGTGTGTAACGTGTCATCCATACCAACGGCCAAACTGGCCTTCTCTTCCAAAAGTTGGTGGTGGGACTTGACGTATGTGCAAGATGTTGTGCCTGCGTTCACACACGGAACCTTGGTTTATTGTCTCATTCGAAGGACTGTATTGGAAATGGAGTTAGAACCAATATTAACTCCAAGGGAAAAAATCCCCCTGTACCGAAACGGCCCGGCGGAGATTCGAACCCGCAACCCAAGAATCACCACGATTTACGAGTCCGGTGCTCTACATATGAGCGATTCCTCACACCATGGAGGGTTTCACTGGAGCCGCACTTGTCTGGCATTGTTGGGTATTTGTGCAACAAGACCAAAACTTGCGCCTGATAACAGTAATAGGGGCTTGAATAGAAGCCGTACCTACTCATATCACAATGGTCACGTCCTTCCTCTGTGTCCCAGAATTTACGCCGACGTGGTGATCAACCACATGACGGGGGCCGGGGGGTCGGGGATTGGCACAGGAGGATCCTCGTGGAACGGAGGCCGTCTGTCATACCCATCAGTGCCCTATGGCCCCAACGACTTCAACAACGGCAATAACTGCCACACTGCTGATGGTAACATCCATGACTACAACACCCTGAGGAGGTAGATTGAATGATGTTAACGCCTGCCTCTCCCTCTCCCCCCCCCCCCCCCCTCCTCCACATACACAGAGTGAGAAACACACACACACACACACACACACACACACACACACACACACACACACACACACACACACACACACACACACACACACACAACAGCAGAAAAGACGAATACCTTATGAAGAACTTGACGTGAGGGCAATATTTACTAACGGAAGATAATAATAAATGTTTCTTTGCAATGCTAAGTTTCGAAAATTCAGCTGTATTTCTTACAGAAGTCGCTCGCGGCATTTAGACAATTCATTGTAATGTGTTGTTTAAAAAGCGTGGCACTCTTAATCAGAGCAGCCCCTTTCTACGTAAACTTAGTTAATACCTGTAAGGAAGGTATTTCATAAAATCAACTTAAGATAGATGAACGGTTTTCCCCCTGCGCAACGTTCTAGGTTCGGAACTGTCGACTGGTGAGTCTAGCTGACCTGGCGCTGGGTCACGATTACGTGCGAGGGAAGATCGCCGGCTACCTCAACCACCTCATTGATCTGGGCGTGGCTGGCTTCTTCCGTGTGGATGCTGCCAAACACATGTGGCCGGGAGACCTCACAGTCATCTTCGGCCAGTTGAAGGTACAGTGGGGGGAAGAACATTGCTTTATTATGAGCATGTGTTCTTTCGTATAAAATTCGTCTGGAACTGCCCGACAAGGTATGTCCTTCAGCTGCCCTGCCTTGCACCTCATCGTGTTGTTCCATCGTGTTGTGTGGCGTTGCATCATGTGGCTGTTCAGTGGGAAGAAAGTCTAGGGGACCTTGACAGCAGGTCTTCAGAACACGAAAACCATCTCCGACAAGTGTTTCAGCTCTGACCTCTAAAGGGAGCCGGGCCCCATCCGGGTCATTACTCTCAGATGCTCTTCTACCGCCAACGTTTTTTTTCCCTGGCGCTGCCGGGATTCGAACCCGCAACTTTTGGGTGGTGTGGCGTCTTAAGGCGTGTCTTTTTAGACGGATGTCTTACCCCACTGCTAACGGGACACCTGTGCTAAGTTGGGAAACTTAAGCCTTATGAAATTCATGTTTGTTCCTCCTCGACCAGATCCAGCTGGAACTCTTTTCGGCTGCCTCTGCCATTGCCTTCGGGGTTCTGGTCCTCTTCCTTCCTAAACCTCGAGCTGTTTCATGAGGTCATAGACTGATGAGCCTACAAATCCCCTTGGTCCTATCTCTATGGCGAGAACCTGGGCCTACAGGCCGGATTTCCTCAAGCTGTTAGCTAAACAGGCATACTTCTCAGTCTTGTAGATGTGAGCTTGCTACATTCTGCTTTCGTCTGGCACAGTGAGTTCCATCAGAATCATTTGTTTGGATGAACCTGGGTGGAGATCAAGATCCAGTCCCATGCCACTCTTTCTGGTGATCAACGGATGGTTCGCCCATTCAGGAAGGTCTACTGCGCATTCCGCAATCGTCTGCACCATCTAGTAAACCCTGCTTCCACGTTCTTGATAATTACAGCGGCCGCAGACCATTATTTGTGGCTTCCTACCGTGTGGAACTTCGTTGCTGGAGTTTCTGGTGTCGTGGATCTTCCTCCAGCAGTACTAACTGCATGTGCGATCTTCTCGAACGCTTGGTTGTGCCTCCGTATGTACAGCTCTCAGGATGAAGCTGACTGCGAGGTACCGTGTGCCATATGTGGTTCCAGGTAAGACTTCTTCTTGGCAGTGCGTTTTTCCACGTGGTCCATTGTCTTTGACATTGCTGGACATGTGGTCCGTTGTCTTTGGCATTGCTGGACACGTGGTCCATTGTCTTTGGCATTGCTGGACATGTGGTCCATTGTCTTTGGCATTGCTGGACATGTGGTCCATTGTCTTTGGCATTGCTGGACATGTGGTCCATTGTCTTTGGCATTGCTGGACATGTGGTCCATTGTCTTCGGCATTGCTGGACTGTCTTCTGGATTCCTTTGGCACCCTCTGATTTCTGTCGCACATCCCTGGAAAATTTGCTGCCTGTACTGTTGCATTGTACTACATTGCACTCTTTTGCACTGCTGCACTGTATAATTTTGTACTGTGTTGCAGTATATTGTATTCTTCTACACTGATTTGAATTCTTTTGTACTGTTTCATTGTATCATTGCATTTTGCATTGCATTGAGGGTGAGATTAACGTCCTATCGGCCTGAGGCCCTTAAGGACAAGGTTCCTGCAGACATAGGTCTGTATATTTGTGGCTACTGCTGTCGCCTGGCAGTAGTGGGTAGGTTTCAATGGGGGTCGTCGCATTTGTCTCTCAGAGCTCGTGTTCCTCTGAACATTGGCTCAATTCTGGTCGTGATCTTCTTGAATGTTGGTTCAAATTTGGTGGAATTGGTCTTGAACGTTGGTTCAATTTGAGGTTGTTGGTCGACTGGCGATGGGCGCCGGTGTGTGTTGCCTGCTGTCCCCCAAACATCAGGCTGTCTTCAGGACCACTGGGCGGCCTTCTTCATGCTCGGGTGGCGATGGTCCTGTGCCGCGTGAGGCCGCCTCAAGAAGGGAGCAGGACGGAAGTCGCTGGAGCGCTGCATGAGTCCCTAAAACTTGGCGGGCAATCGCTGACTGCGGCCGAGAGGGCAATTTTTCAGCCCAACCCCCTAAGGAGTACCCCCATGTCTGTCGCCCACAAAAACAGCACGGTATTCCAGGCCACGGTAGTTGCAGTCAGGCAGCGCTCCTTCGCCAATCGCCCCACATCTCCAGGAGCCGTCCCCCGGGCGACACAGGCTAGACCCGCCGTCACCCACATGGCTGGAAGGTTGTCTGCGCCGCCCGACACTGATCGCTCACATCAGTGTCCCTCAAAGGAGAGCTGTCACCTCTCCCCCTGGCGTCCACTGCTATGCCACACTCGCATTGTATCGCATTGTAGTCTATTATACTTTATTGTATATTGCATTGCGTTGTATTGCATCGTATTCTGTTGTACTTCATTGTATTCTGTTGCAGTGTTGCGATGCATTATTAAGTTGTATTGTCTTGTATTGCTTCACTATATGGCATTATACTGAGTTGAAATTTTGCGTCGTATAGTTCTGTATTTTGTACTGCTGCATTGAATGGCTTTGATTCGGCTTAAACTGCTTCGTTGTGTTGTATGGAGCTATATTGTGTGGCAATGTATTGTCTTGAAGTGCTGTATTGCATGGCGTGGTATTGTGCTGAACTGTTGCATTGAGCGTTGGTGTATTGTGTTCAATAAACTATAATGTAGCGCATAGTGTGTTGTTGTACTGGTGTATTGTATGGCATTGTGTTTTTGTTGTACCGCACTACTGTATGGAAGTTTGTTGTACTTCTGTGTTGTGTGAAATTCCGGTGTGTTGAATTGTTGCAGTGTAGAGTATTGTTTTTTGTTTTTTGAACTGCTGTGCTGTGAGAAATCACATTGCGTTGGATTGCTGCAATGTATGGTATTATATTGTGTTATACGACAACAGTATATACTATAATGTGTTGCTGATAGCGTTGCATCTCACCGTGTTTCACTGCTGAATTTTGCTGAATCGCATATTGCTGTACTCTTGCGTTACACCATATTGCATTATGTTGCACTACAGGATAGCTTTACAGTATGTTGTTCTGTTACATTTTATTGCATTCCATTGTGCTGTGGTACCGCACTGTTTAGCAGTGTCTTATACAATTCCATTGTTTTGTAGCGCAGTTACTTTGCGTTACATTGCGGCATTATATCATATTGCAATGTGTTGGACTGCTGCATCGCATTGTATTTCATTGTGAAGAAAGGTGGCAGAATGGTTAAGACGTTCGCCTGCCAATCCAACATGTGAGAAGTGCGTGGGTTCGAGCCCTGCCTTTCTTGCTCTCTCTTTCCCAGTTTGATTGACAAATCGAACCAAACGTCAAATCCATCGGATAGGGGACTAAAGCGAGTTAGAGCCGTGTGCCTTCCTGGGCCACTGCACACGTTAAAGAACCCACGGCAGTTGAAATTCGAAAAGAGCAGGGGGGGTTCCCCGCTGCCCTGGCAAAATTGATGTAGATTGAAGACAGCCGCCTGGTATTTCTTACCAAGCCACAAAAAATTGTCACTTACTGTTATCGTGTGCCATCGTGTACCGTGGAAATGTAGACACATATAAAACATCGCATGCATCCTATGTAAGAAACTGGAAGAATAAATGAGGTAAATGAAAATGAGTGACTGATATTCGAATGATACGGGAAACGACTGAATGAGCGCCAGTAGGCTGCTCTTCGGCCAGCTCTACCTGGGTACACAGCCCGTTGAATGAGTGAGGTAGTGTGTTTTATTGTAAAGCGCTTAGCTTGGTCTGTGACCGAGGATAGGCGCTATATAAATACCCAATATAATAATAATAATTGTTTTCACTGGTGTATGTCATTGCATCGCTTTGCGTACTGCTGTACAGTGTTGTACGACGTAGAGTCGTGCTGCCGCATTCCATTGTCGCGCATTTTGTTGTGCCGTTGCGTTGTAAGATTACTGCCGAGTTGTCTTGTTGCTTGCTGCTTCGCTGCATTAAATAACTTTGTGTTCCATGGCTGTGTCATACCGCAATGCAATTTGCTGCACCAACACATGAAATTTGCATTGCATTGTGTTGTTCTGCTGCATTGCACCACACATTGTGTTGTATCGTATAGCTGCGTTGTGAGACATCGCATTTCATTGAATTGCACTGAAGCACGTAGCGTCGTGTGCTTTTGGATCCACAGAATCTGCGGAGTGACGTGTTCGGCAGTGGCCAGCTGCCGTTCATTTTCCAGGAAGTGATCGACCAGGGTGGGCAGGCCATCAAAGGGGAGGAATACCTCCAGACGGGCAGAATCACCAACTTAAGTACGGCTTGGAACTGGGCAGGGTATGTCGCAGCGCGCAGGGAAATAGAAGTCATCACAGTAGACGTTTTTTATTTCAAACATAGCAATAGACTCTTGTGCACAACGTTTGCTCATAACAGGCTCAGGGTATGCTCCAGGAGAAAAAAAAAAATCTCTGAAAACGAAGCTGAAATGTAAGTGGCTCGTAAATCTAAAAGACCTGGGAACTTTATGAACTCATACTGCCCACCTGCTTTTTTATCACCTTTTTCTTTCTCACTATATCGAGGGTTAACTGCCAGAACCCAGTATCTCCGTGTTATATATATATATATATATATATATATATATATATATATATATATATATATATATATATATATATATATATATATATGTAAACTAACAAATTCCAAGGACAAGTACCGACCATCATTCCAGCAACCCACAGAGCAGCCCGGTGTTGCAATCACTGCAAGAAATATTCCATCATAAACAACACTTGCTCTTATGTCTTGGATTGAAGAAATAGGCGGAGATGAGCATACATATCTGCAGTGGTAGATAATTCTGCCTAACTAACAGTATATGCTTGAGTGGGTAAATGGGGAATAATAAATGCTTCGCAAAATGAGCCTTCAGCAAGCTTATAGTCTCCAAGGGGGTGACAATCTCAAATAGAGAGGAAACTCACTAACATACAACTCCTGATCAGATACCGGTATTTCGAAACCTGATTGTTTCTCCACAGTGACCACGGAAAATGGAAATTTGCCTCCTCTGCCTTCTCGGTTTTAAGAAGAATACTATCCCAGAAAAAGGCTGGTGTGCAATACCGTAGTATGTTTGTTGAGTTTTCAAAAAAAAAAAAAAAACCACCAAAGGTGCCACCTAAGAAGCAAAAGAAAATCATGAAAGAGCAAAAAAACAGGCTACATTTTCTTTTGAAAAGTAGAAAATCTAAAAAGATAACCTCTTAAGACACAAGCGCTGAGGGCCAGTTCTTGGAATGAATCCGTAAGGGACTAAATTACAATAAACTAACAAATTCCAAGGCCAAGCACCGAGCACCATTCCAGCAACCCACAGAGCAGCCTGGTGTTGCAATGACTGCAAAAAATATTCAATTATGAACAAAGCTTGCTCTTA
>JADBJO010004175.1:27500-35000 GCA_016801955.1 Conus betulinus | reverse complement strand
TGTGTGTGTGTGTGTGTGTGTGTGTGTGTGTGTGTTTTTTGTGTGTGTGTGTGTGTGTGTTCTTTGTGTGTTTCCACGTTGTGTGTGTGTGTGTGTCATGTGTCCTGTGTCGGGGGTGGGGGGGAGGAGGTGGGGGGGAGGGGGGGGGGGCTGAAGACGTACGCCCTTATTTTGTTACAAACAGTGCAATGCTCTTGGGGAAGTACAAGGAACTCTCTAACACAAGAATGCATCATTCACCCATTTAAAGTATCATATATTCCATTACCTCCATGTCTCTCTAAAATTTCCGAACATGTATGATGATAAATACCGGTTCTTGTTTGGTTTAGAACCAGCGGGAGCGATATAAAGGGACAAAGCTTGTTTCTTAATATCTGCTCTGTCTCCTTGTGTCGGGGGAGGGGGTTACTTGGTACTTTCCAGTAGCATTGCAAGTTACAAGATGGGAGTGGGGCGTCGAAGCAGTGATAGGGTTGTGTGTGTAGTGTAGAGTTTTGAGACGTGTCCGTCAACATGGGGCTTACCACACAGCTGATCAGGGTAGCCGTTGGGAGGGAACTCTTTGCTCAAACACTCAAAGGTCCATTTGGCCGTCCGGAACTTCTTGCTCTCAGGATCCCAGGGTCGGAAGGTCAACAGGAAGTCTCCGTTCTGGGCCTTTGCCCATGTCTTCTTACTGTCCTTGCCAAACTTCAGGAGGTTGGATGTGCCCAGGGTACCACCTCTCTTGTTGAACAACGTAGTCGTCCAGCCATTGTAGTACTGCAAGAACAGGGAAAAGCTTTCGAAAGTCTGTTGAATACTCGTAAACCACATACAGAACTTGGGAAAGATGGTGCTTTTACAGAGGACAAACCGCACAGGTCGTAGATCGGAGTTGGTAAGAAACAAGAGTCGTTTGATTATGGAAAGACTAAAAATACGACGTGTTACGAAAGAAATGTCTATTTGCCGTTACATGGAAATCTAAACTGCTTTGTAATATATAATCAACTAAAAATAAAAAAAAGGAATGTCCCCATATAACCTTGTTTATAAAGTATGAAACATGTGCATGTGTCATGCTTTGCTTTCGTCAACTCAGTGTGTGTGTGTGTGTGTGTGTGTGTGTGTGTGTGTGTGTGTGTGTGTGTGTGTGTGTGTGTGTGTGTGTGTGCGTGCGTGCGTGCGTGCGTGCGTGCGTGCGTGCGTGCGTGTGTGTGTGTGTGTGTGTGTGTGTGTGTGTGTGTGTGTGTGTGTGTGTGTGTGTGTGTGTGTGTTCAGTCAGTTATAACATGTTCACTGAATGTATCCTCCCGACCCAAACGAACCTCAAGGGTAAATAAATCTTGAATGCACAATTTGACATGGCCATGGACTTGTGTATGATGAATGGGTGTTCGTAAATCATTTCAGTCTCTTAATTGCTTTTTTCTTTTTATGCTGATCGATGACAACGAGGATGATGAAGATGACGCTACGGATTTCCATTCCAATCTGTGACTGCATGACAGGGCTGTACTCTACACTTCCATTCATGATACATCCCCTCGTCAACCAGGCCCAAGAGATACAGGCACCTGCAGTGTTGGTCAGGAAATTTTAACAACACTCTCAGACACGCATTCATTAAGTGGATGAAACTCGACTGTGTGGTCCCTAGTCTTCCCAACTGAGCCCGTAACAAAACTCAACTCTGGGTAGGAGCCGGTCGGAGCAGAAAAATCCCACATGAGACTCTGATGGGAATCCAACCCACGACCTCCCAGCGGAGAGTCCGCGACGCTAACCACTTCGCCACGAAGGCTGGTCTGTTTTTTTTTTTTTTTTTTTTTTTTTTTTTGTTTTTTTTTTTTTCAACACCGTACGTTTTAGACTGTTGTGTGGAGTTAAACACGAACGAAACTGTAAGCGAACATCTTACCAGAGATACAAACAACTAAACTATAAACGGTCAACGAGGATAGCATGTTGTGTTACTCCCACGGTGGGAAAGACAACAAATCCTAGCTAGTATTGCTTGCTTTGGTGGCGTTCGGGCACAGCCTGCTCCGATCCAATATTTTAAGCGCCGTTTAACGTTGAATGACCAAAGGCAGCATTTTTTTTTTAGCAAAGAACGTAAGGTATATTACTTGTCCACCAAACGAACAGTGTACAAACAATCAAGCAACGCGTTTCGACCTGGCGGTCACTGACCTTCACAGCGATCTTGTTGTCTGTGCGGCCCTCCCAGAACTTGCCGCTGCTGGTGTCAGTGATTCTCAGCCACATGGAGTCCAGGCGGTAGCTAGGGTGAAGGTAGACATTGCCCGGGGTCACGACGACCTCGTAATCGCCACAGGTCTGGTGCACCGCGTGGTACTTGCAAGGCATGTTGGTTTCCTCTTTCCGCCCGTTAAACATCCGCAGAACCGTTCCTTTTCCGCGGCACGTCTGTCCCGCCAGCGCTGAAATGAGGAGGGTCTTCTTCTGTGTATGAATGTGTATTGGAAATTAGGATGGTCTTCTTGTGTGTGTCTGTGAATGTGTATTGGAACGTTCCATGATCGTCTTCTGTGTATGAATGTGTAGTGGGAATTAGGATGGTCTTCTTCTTGTGTGTGAATGTGTATTGGAAATTAGGATGGTCTTCTTGTGTATGAATGTGTATTACAAACTATGATGGTCTTCTTCTGTGTATGAATGTGTATTGGAAATTAGGATGGTCTTCTGTGTGTATGAATGTGTATTGGAAATTAGGATGGTCTTCTGTGTGTATGAATGTGTACTGGAAATTAGGATGGTCTTCTTGTGTATGAATATGTATTGGAAATCATGATGGTCTTCTTGTGTATGCATGTGTATTGAAAATTAGGATGGCGTTCTTCTGTGTATGAATGTGTATTGGAAATTAGGATGGTGTTTTGTGTATGAATGTGTATTGGAAATTAGGGTGGTCTTCTTGTGTATGAATGTGTATTGGAAATTAGGATGGTCTTCTTGTGTATGAATGTGTATTGGAAATTAGGTGTGGTCTTCTATATATACGAACGTGTATCTGAAAGAGTCAAAATGTGGATATGAGTAAAGAGGGGGGTTGGAGGTGTGTGTGTGTGTGTGTGTGTGTTGTGTGTGTGTGTGTGTGTGTGTGTGTGTGTGTTGTGTTTGTTTGTTTGTTTGTTTGTGTGTATGTGTGTGTGTGTGTCTGTCTGTCTGTCTGTCTGTGTCTCTGTGTGTTTGTTGCGTGTGCATGTGTGTGTGTGTGTGTGTGCGCGCGCGCGCGCGCGCGCGCGTGTGTGTGTGTGTGTGTGTGTGTGTGATGCCAATAATTGTCGTAAAGGTATGTTCACACACGCACTAACCTCACAAGAGTGTGTGCAAGTGCTCACGCACGGGCACTTATATATGAGTTACACACACACACTCTCACACTCTCTCTCTCTCTCTCTCTCTCTCTCTCTCTCTCTCTCTCTCTCTCTCTCTCTCTCTCTCTCTGACAACTAACAGATACTGCAGTTGAAAACGCTGCTCTGAGCCAGTCTAATTTCAAGAGTAATTCTTTTCAGTGTACTTGCTTACGCCAGTGATACACACACTAGAAGTATATAAATGGGTACGTCCGTATGCACAGGGATGACTACCCGTACGACGAGCACAACCATTCCCCGATCGTAATTGAGGTGTAATTTGTTACAAATAAAAGATTATGTGTCATCGTCAAATTTTGTTCGTTTGAATAAACAGTTTGTAGTGATTGAAATCCTCGAGGTATATATATATATATATATATATATATATATATATATATATATATATATATATATATATATATATATATATATATATATATATATATATTTTCATGCCTTTTTTCAATATCAGTAATACAAACGCTGGAGGAGAGGCCCAAGCACAAAACGTAGTAGATACCTGATTTTGCCTTGATTATTTCTAGCCTTCATTTTCAACGTTTATGTCTTACTTTTAAAAAAAAAAAGATAATAATAAAAAAAAAAACTTGCTGTATGAACTCGTTTTACTTTTATCTGTAATCTTTTACAGATTCTGGCCTCGTTACATATCAGAAGACAGAACAGCGTTTACAGTCTTTTATAAGTGGGCACCTTCTTCTTTTTTTTTTTAACCACTGCAGACGACATTATGGTTTTTTTCCCCGTGTCAGTTGGTCCGTTTGACTGTTTGTAAGATAACGCAAAAGGCTCTGAGTTAACGTGGCATAAACTTGCTGCTAAGAAGCAATACAGTCCCATTTAATTGTTGTTCGTAAGATAACGCAAAAACCTCTGAGTGAATGTGGCGGAAGCTTTCTGCCAAGAAGGAATACGATCCCAGTCAATGTTATTAGGATCGGTTTAAAGGATGGACCTGCGACCCATTTAGCATGCATGCGTTTTGGGTTTTTGTCTTGTTTCCCCCGTCTCATCTTTCTGTGCTACTCCGGTGGCATTACCCCTTACCGCTCATTTCAGCTCCCTGTCCATAGTCAACCCCCCCGGCTTGTCCCGTCTCTGCCCCAGCAACGGCAATCAACAGGGAGAATCAATGTCAATACTGAAAAGAGATGTAAATACTTAAGAGACAACACACCAGAGGGGGCTTTTGCGCTGCTGCCGAGTATAATTTCGATGGTGACCAGTGATACCTGGTTTGAGCCACCATACGCAGGTCACCACCTGCTAGTCTCCCCCCCCGACACTGCTAATTGTTCAGCAGCAGAGGCAGTTTGAATGAGCCTCTACCTCCAGAGGGCGCCAATCCGTCTGTCAGGCACAGTCCCCGTGAACTCACCGATTCCGGTGACCTCAGTATGACCTCATCCATACCGAAGACCTCAGTATGACCTATACCGGCGACCTCAGTATGACCTCACTCATACCGGCGACCTCCGGATGACCTCACGATACCGGCGACCTCAAGATGACCTCACCGATACCGTTGACCTCAGTATGACTTCACACCCATACCAGTGACCTCAGGATGACCTCACCCATACCGGCGACCTCAGCATGAACTCACCGATACCAGCGACCTCAAGATGAACTGACCAGAGGAACAGACGTGGAGAGGAAATCAAGGTCACGGTTACAGCAGCGCATGTGAGCCAGAGAATGTTCATTTTACATGACCATCGGTCAGGGTGAGCATGATAAAGACGACGCTGCTATGAAGTTTTATTACGATCTAAGACTGTGCAACAGGGTTGTATCCTACGGTTACCTTCATCACGTATTCCAGCATCAACCAGGCCCTAGAGGTGAAGCTACCTGCAGTGCTGGTCAGGCAATTTGAACAACTTCCAAAGGTACATCCTTTAAGAGTGCCTGGTCCCAGTCTTCCGAACTGATCTCATAGTAAACTCAGCTCTGAGCAGAAGCCGGCCATAAGCCGAAAAATCCCATAAACAGAAAATGCTTAGATGGGAGTCGAACCTAGGACCTCCCAACAGGAATCCTGGACGTTAACCACTGCTCCACAGCGGCACAACTGAGCATAAACCTCTGACGACATTGCAATACATTTCAGTAGAAAGATGATATGCCGCGCAAGGATTAATCCATTCAATTTCTGTATGAGTCTGTGATGTGGGCCTGGATCAACGAGAGAGTTCAAAATCTGTATGACGTTGACAGAGGTCTGCGCTATCCCAGGCTCTTTTGAATGTAACCTAGTCTGCAGCTGAATTGTTTAGGAGTGAACGATTGATGAAGTATTGCTGCGGCCTAACTCAGACAAAAGTAGACGAATATTGAAAATGGAAACATTCCAGGAACAGATGGGTTAACAACTGATTTTTCTTTTGTGTCCCTTCTCCCTCCTAAAGTTGGGCCTTTCCTTTTAAAGTCATTATATAAAGCTGCTGAATACGGGAACTGTCACCCACATAAGGACTTATTACCTGTCTTCCCAAAGGTGACAAACCAGAAGAATTGACAAAGAGCTAGCAACCACTAACGCATTTGCATATAGTATAAACAGACAGGTTCTTGCTACACTTCAAATGAGAACATGTCAATACTGTTTAAAGCAGTCACTGAGGATCAGACAGGGTTTGTGTTCAAGAGATGCACAAATTACATCATAAGATTAATATACGACTCGATGAATCATATGAATGTTAAAGTATTACCCGGCTTTTCCCCAGTATTGATTTCTTAGGCACATTTTACACTCTGAGCCAGAGATTTATGTTCAAAGTCATGACGTCATAGGGGACAGCGTTTCTCGCTGATAGAAACATTTCATAAGAAATCATGAACAGTTCTTTTGAGCTGTAACACGACCCAGTGGCTGAAAGTAGAATGATCATGCAAGCAGGGTCACCCAGCCGGTAGTATGTTTTAATCTGAGTGCAGAACATGTGGCCATGATGATCAAAGAGACGAAGCTATGAAAGGCATTTACATTGATAACCTATAGAACAAATCAACACTAAATCACCAGCTTTGCAGATGACCGTCAGTCCATGAATGTAAGAGACAGGACATCTTTTGAATGAACCAGAAATATTCCTGATAAGCTTCTCATGTAATGTGCAAAAATTCAAGCAATATGGCTAGGCAGTGGGGGGTGTGTTCCACATGTTTTTCTGTCCCCATTAAACGAATATTTAAAATGCTTGAAAATTCAAAATATTCAGTATGTTTTTCACCCCAAGACCTGGTATGTTTTGAATCTATATCCTACACTGACAACTTATCTTATGTAAAATTATATAAAGTTCGGTCACGTAGATTTATCGTAGCACTTGGTAGGGTGCCTATCCTGAAGTCACTGTTCGGTCTATGCTCACATATCTCTGGCCAGGCATAGTAGTGTTAAATAACTTTATAGTTCTAAATCAAGATGTGCCTAATGTCTTATAAATCATCAGTGGCTTGCATGTGGGTTCAAAAGCAAAATATAGATACTTAACACACATAATAACTGTTGAACAGTTGTTCGAAGAACACGGAGAGAATTAAAAAAAAAAAGAGGTGGACTAAATTCACGTGCATGCATACACACATGCATACACACGTACGTACCTACATACATGCATAATCAGAACTGAATAAATAAGTTAAATAATAAACAGAATCACGTAAGTACGTGAACATTATATGGATACAAATACAAACAAATCAATAGATGCAATACCTTGCTGATGTGTATGTTTTGAACAATGACTAATTCAACAACAGACACAGCCGTTGTTCACTCACCAACAGCGACCAGAGCCAGGGTGATGAAAACAACACACAGCTTCATGATGATCTTGGAGGCGGCTGACTGCTTCTGCCCTGCACACACAGGTGGTGGCCAATCACTTCAGAGGACACTACGTTGACCCCAGCCGAGAGGAACACAGCGACGACAATCATCATGAGACTTCTCTTTTCTTCTTCTTCTTCTACTTGCTTTTCCTCTTTCTTCCTCTCGTCAAGTCTCCTCTGATCAATGTTCATTCGCTTCTTTCATTTTCTTCTGCCTCTTTTTCTTCTTCATCCATCTTCTTGGTCTTACCGGTGCTACCTC
>JADBJO010004175.1:17500-25000 GCA_016801955.1 Conus betulinus | reverse complement strand
GCGACGCCGAGGGTGGGCTGTGATCTGCATCACAAACACTGGACCTTGGAGGCAGGAAAACAGCATTCAAGCCAAGGTAATGATGACCACAATATCCGTGATGGGTGACCTTGTGAATGCATTAACGCATTGTCCAGACTTTTATTTTTTGGATACACATGTTGCAGATGATTGGTTTTCTTCATACAGGAAAAAAAACAACAACACGGGCTTGTATGTCTGTGACGTAGGATAGGTGGGGGTGGGGGTGGGGGGGACGAAAGGAGGTATATAAGACGTGTGAGGAAGAAGGAATGACTTAAAAAAAAAAAAAAAAAAAACACCACTCTAACATGGTGTTGTTTTTATTCCCACTCTGAACCACAGAAAATATAGTCCGATCAGACACAGGAGAAACAGAGTAATAAAAGAGGGCACTTTTTTTTTTTCTAGAAGTGGAAGATTTTTTTTTTTTTTCATTAAAAGCTCATTTTCATTCATTCATTCATTCATTCATTCATTCATTCGTTCACTCATTCATTCATTTACATCATTCATTCATTCATTCATTCATTCATTCGTACATTCATTCGTACATTCATTCATTCATTCATTCATTCATTCATTTACTTCATTCATTCATTCATTCGCTCATACATTAATTCATTCATTCATTCAAGACAGTCTGAGAGGAGGAAGAGAGAGAGGGAGGGGCAGAGAGAGATAGACAGACAGAGAAACAATTTAAGACAGGATCAAGAATGAAAAACAACAACAACAACAACAACAACAACAACACACACACACACACACACACACACACACACACACACACACACACACACACACACACACAACACACGCACGCACGCACGCACGCACGCACGCACACACACACACACACACACACACACACACACACACACACACACACACACACACACACACACACGTGCGCGCGCGCGCGAGCATCAAGGCTGTAACAAAATGCATCTTATGGATTTTTCCAATGTGCGTGATACGCAAACCCAGCTGAAGGATCATAATCATCTGTCTGTCGGTCTGTCTGTCTGTTTGTCTGTCTGTTTGTCTCTCTCTGTTTGCCCCTGTCTGTCTGTCTATCTGTCTGTCTGTCTCTCTCTCCCTCCCTCCCTGTCCTCTCTCTCTCTCTCTCTCTCTCTCTCTCTCTCTCTCTCTCTCTCTCTCTCTCCCCCTTTTCGTTCTTGTTCTTGTTTTTATTCTTCTTGTTCTTGTTCTTCTTCTTCGTTCTGGTATTCTCACCACACACACACACACACACACACACACACACACACACACACACACACACACACACACACACCACAGAGAGAGAGAGAGAGAGAGAGAGAGAGAGAGAGAGAGAGAGAGAGAGAGAGAGAGAGAGAGAGAGAGAGAGAGAGAGGAGCGAGCGAGAGAGAGAGAAATACACACACACACGCGCGCACACGCGCGCGCGCGAGCACACGCACGCACGCACGCACGCACACACACACACACACACACACACACACACACACACACACACATTTAGGGACACGTAAAGTCGTCAGACCCAAATCTACCGAGGGGTATCTGTTATCAATGTAGAGCAAGGCTTAAAAGGTCACCGCTTTTCCACAAATCCTGAACAGGCGACAGAAACATCCCCAGAGTCCTCGCAAATAGCAACAAGAGTATTCCTGCCTTTAGAGCTCTCGGGACGTAGTGTCATTCAACATACGACTAAATCAACACGGATGTCTTCACAGTATCTCGATCAGGTGAGGGCAGACTCCTACCTGATGCTGGTCTCTTCGCTGAGAGTTGTTCAGATACTTGAGTGGGTGCATTGAAAAGAAAGAGTTAAAGAAAGAAAGAAAGGAAATAAAACGATAAAACACAGAAAGGGTTGGAGACACATCCTTGAAAGAGAGAAACAAAAGTGAAAGGCCAGAAACAATTCTGGACATTTTTTTTTGTCCATTTGAAAAGTTCCAGTGCTTTCTTTGAACATTTTCATCCGGGTGGAAACAGAACTCGGAAATCTACGTCCCAAGAAATATTTCTTTTCGCATGTAGGACTATAATGGACAGTGGGCATGGAGTTGATAACGGTTACGAAAATTAGAACATTGACATGGTAGTGCAGAACCCTGAAAACTGCTGAACATTTCAGTAGGAACGTGCGTGGTTATTTTACCGGTGAGTGAAATCTTTTCTCCATCGAAATCTACAAACATGATTCTACTCCTCGCGTTGTTACTCCCTTTCGTCCAGTCTGAAGCAAGGATTCAGAAAATCAACTGCTACCCAGAGTCCGATACGCCGACGCTTTCGGACTGTTTGCAGAGGAACTGCGTCTTCGACAGGTCTCCGTCCGGAGGAGACCCTGCCTGTTACTACGATCTGCAGAATCAAGGGTATGAAGCGAGGAGCGAGGAGAAGACGGGGCAGGGGTTCAGAGTTCACCTGGAGGCCAACAGCAAGGGCCCGTTTCCTGGGTCTGTGGAGAAGGCCGTGATGGAGGTGCAGATGTTGTCGCCTGACGTTCTGAGGGTCACGGTGAGGATGTCGTCGTCGTTGGACTCTCTCTCTCTCTCTCTCTCTCTCTCTCTCCTCTCTCTCTCTCTCTCTCTCTCTCTCTCTCTCTCTCTCATTATCTTTCTTTGTCTGCCCGTCAGTGTACCTATCACCTCTCTCTCTCCCTCGCTTTTTCTTCCCTCCCTCTCCCTCTTTGTCATTCTGTCACTGTCTTTGTCTGTCTGCTTGTCAGTCTGTCCCAAGAGGAGAAGACACGTTTTCTTCAGCTCCGCAATTAATTAACGTTTTCTGTTAATTTCTCCGGTTTGCAGTCATACAGCCTTTCAAGTCGGTGACAGTATCAAGATGCCATCAGCATCTCTCGATTTTAGAGTTCGGTGTGGCGGGTTCGTCGCCGTCTTCATCAGTTTCATGGCAAAAAGAGCCAGGTTCAAGCTGTCCATGTCGTTGCGTGTATTAGGTGTCATGGTAGGCTTGGTCCTCACCGCCTTTTTCTTCAGCGACCTTCTGCTCCGATGCGGCGACGTGGGAGACGAACCCCGGGCCGAAGTCGTCCAGCTCCAGCTCCACGAAGCAGTCCCGCCTGGCTCGTGATGGCTCTGTTCGCCGTGCAAGTACGGACTCTTCTGTGACTCCTGATCCTGACCATGCTTCAAGTAAACCCGGTGAGATCACGGCCGATCACCCGATGTTAAAAGACATTTTTACAATGTTATCATGCTTAACCACGAAGGTTGACAGCATGTCTGACGATGTAAAAGGAGTGAAGGACTCAGTCGACGGACTTAAAGGGGACATTCATGACATGAAAGAGACGATCAGTGAGCTTCGTCTTCAAAATGACAATTTGAAAGCAGAAAAAACAGCATGATGAAAGATAGAATCGTGCGTTTGGAAGAAAAAAAGTGATGATCTTGAAGGGCGATCAAAAAGGATAATTTAATTTTTTATGGATTGCCAAGGAGGGAAGGAGAAACCAAACAGGACTGTGTGAACATGGGTGCATAACCTGTTGACGGATGAACTGAAAACTACCAAAGACCGTGGAGTTTGACAGAATACATCGCATTAACAATAAGCCTAATTCGCCTGTTATGGCAGATGCACCTTTTACAAAGACAAAGAAGAAATTTTCAGAGCCAAAAAGAACCTTAAGAATACTTCAGTGTTTATTGGTGATGACTTCACTCAGAGAGTCCGTGACATCAGAAAGAAACTAGGACCACATTTAAAAGCTGCCAGAGACAACAACAAGAGGGCCACTATGATCTACGATCATCTCCTCATCGAGGGCAAGAAATTTGTTCTCGATGGGGATGATCAGTTAAGGAAGTGAGATAAAAGTTTGGCCGGCCCCTGCAAACAAAGTTAAACTTCCACAATCCTAAAAGTCAAATTTCCCTGGTTGAGGATACAAAGGTATATAATGTTGACCAAACACCGGTTCCGAAGATAAAATGCGGAAACGCACGTGCTGGTGGCCGTGTGTCATGTTTACTGAGATCAGGTTGTAGGTGTGTACCGGAGAATTGTGAAATGCATGCTTGTTCTTCACGTGTTGGAATGATTTGTGACACCAGCCGTGACGAAGCACGTGAAAATGACAGGGAACAACACAATGGGAAGAGAGAAGAGAAAAAATATAACCAGTAGAGACATTCCGATGGACGAAAGTCTGAATGAGAGTACGAATGATAGCGAGTTTGAAAGTGAACAAAATGTTTGTGAAACACAGGTTAAAAATAAAGTACACTTGTTCTCTTTCCTTCATTGGAACGATGGTCTTCTAGCTAAACTGACTGATCAACAGTTTTTATCGTATGTTTACAATTTTGATTTCATTTGTCTTGTGAAAACGTTCATGGAGAAAATAGATTCCCATTTGTTCCCCTACCATTCTGTCTTTTGTAAACCCGCGATAAGCTGACAAGACGCGGGAGGAGATCAGGTGGAGTGGTATGCTTAATTAAAACTGAGTTGATGGCTTATGTATCTGAACTTACATGTGAACATGACAATATTATGTGTTTCTTATTAAATAAAACTTTATTTGGTTTTGAAAATAACGTTCTTTATGTGTGTACTTACGTGCCTCCAATAAATTCCCCATATTATACAACAGTTGAAATTGAAAACGGCATTGTTTGCCTTGAAGAGGTTATAACAGATAAGATATTATTGTATGACAACGTTGATATCCTTTTATGTGGGGATTTGAACGGCAGGACAGCCAACATTTTCCCTTTCAGCAATGATCAGTTTGATAGGTTCAGTTTTATGGATAAGAATGACAAAACAGATCTCATAAGATATTCTAAAGACTCGGAATTGAATGCTTATGGAAGAATGATTTTGAATTTATGTATTTGCTTTTAGATTTTTTCATGAATGGAGTAGTATGTAATGGTGACCTTGAAGGTCATTACACATACATAACGGAAACAGGGAGTAGCGTGAATGATTATTTCTTAGTTTCTGAAGATCTGTTCGATATTATTAGAAATTCTTGCCGTTTGCATGTTTCTGATATGATTAATTCTGATCATCAACCATTGGAATTTTATTTTTTATGCGAAGAATGATGTGTTACGCAATGACAATGATTGGCGTGATATACCTTTATTTATTAAAAAGATAGTTTGGAATGATGACTTTGCTGAACAGTTTCATAATAGCATGCATTCAAGAAATACAAAAGAAAAACTTAATCAAGCCAGCATATGATGGGTACTGACATTAATCAGGCATTACATTTATTTAATGAATGCATAAGAGAGCAAGCAGTATGTATGGAAAAGAAAATTATACATGTCAGAAAAGGTCAGAAAAGTGGTATGATGATGAATGTAAAACTTCTAAGCGCAATGCTAGAAAACTTTTAAGAGCATGTAGGAAATCATCCAGAAAAAATACAAATGCCAGATACAAAGTTGCCACCAAAGGAGAATTCACCTGAAAAAGAGGCTAGGACAGCTTTTTGCAAAGAAGAAAGAAGAGAATATAAAAAGCTGTTACAGAAAGAAAAAAAAAGAATACAATAGAATTGTACTTGAACAATTGATTATGTCTGTAAATGACCAGAAAGAATTCTGGCAAAATATGGGTAGAGTTTCTAATAAGAATAAGTTTCAGCCAAATCAGATCACAGTACAGGAATGGTTTCAACATTTTAAAAGGGTTCTAGAAAAACATGAGACTGACGGCAACAAATATATCTGTACAGATGCTTCTGATGTTTCAGAAAATTTTTCAGATATTGATAACGATGATCAAGGAAATGGAAATGATGCACATGAGAATGATGATTATGATGATGTCAACTTTCTGAATCGGCCTATTTCTAAAGAAGAAGTCATACTCTCAGTGAGAAAATTGAAAAGCAAGAAAGCAGCTGGACCGGATGGTATAATTGGAGAGCTATTAAAAAAATCAGGGGATGATGTAATTGATTTCTTTGTAAAATATTTCAATGTTCTGTTTGACACAGGTCAATATCCTGATTTATGGAAAGAATCTATTATCGTTCCATTGTTTAAAAAAGGCAACATTAACGATCCAAATAATTACAGAGGAATTTCTCTTTCAGATATAAGTAGTAAAATATACAGCTCTATAGTTAATTCAAGATTACAGGAATGGGTTGAGCAGAACAATATTACCGGTGAATTCCAAGCTGGGTTTAAACAAAATTATTCTACAACCGATCACATATTTACACTTTTAGCAGTCATTCAAAAACAATTTTCATGTAATAGAAAACTGTATGTAGCTTTCATTGATTTCGAGAAAGCGTTCGACACAATTTCAAGAAAATTACTGTGGCCTATTTTGTTAAAGAATGGAATTAAAGGTAAAATTTACAGATGTATTAGAAGTATGTATGAGGTTGTTAAAGCTCGAGTTCGTTGTGGTACACAGTACACAGGTTATATCAATTGTACGAACGGTGTGAAACAAGGCGATATTTGTAGTCCTCTTCTGTTTTGTTTATTTATTAACGAACTTTGCGCTTGAAATTATGAATAATGGTAGACATGGTGTTAGTCTCAATATGGATATGATTGAATTGTTTATTCTTTTGTTTGCTGATGACATTATACTATTGTCAGAAACTGTGGTTGGATTGCAGACACAACTATAATCTTCATAAAGCTGCATGCCAGTTACAACTTAAAGTTAATTTAGAAAAATCTAGCATTATGGTTTTTAGAAAAGGGGGATACCTAGCGAGCACAGAGAGATGGTTTTTACGGCAATGTTAAGATGAATGTAGTGAATTCATATCGCTACCTAGGTATCTTGTTTTCAACAAGACTGAGTTTTAAGCCTGCATGCCAAGATTTAGCGAACAAAGGGAAACGAGCTGCTATTCGCATTATTTGTAAGTTGAATCAGTTGAATAATAACTCTGTTAAATTATTCTTGAAGCTTTTCGATTCACAGATTCAATCTATGCTTCTATATGGTGCTGAGATTTGGGGTTTAGAAGATGCTTCATCAGTAATAGAAAGTGTTCATTTGTTTGTGTTAAAGAAGTATTTAGGGGTAGGTATCAAAACACCGAATGATCTTGTATATGGTGAATTAAATCGATTCCCCCTGTTTATTAATTCTAGTGTTTCCTGTATTAGATACTGGTTGAAATTAACCCGAATGGAGGAGCATAGACTGCCATTCAAAGTATATAAAATGTTATTAGATTTGTCAAATAGAGGAAAAGTCAATTGGGCTTCGAAAGTTCGGGATGTTTTGAATAGTTATGGCTTCTTCTGTTATGTATGGGAAAATCAAGGTGTAGGATGTATAAATTCTTTTATAAGAGAGTTCAAACAAAGATTAATCGATTGCAGGTGCAAAGCTGGAATTGTCATATGGATGACAGTGACAGATTTATAAACTATAGAAAATTCAAGATGTCTCATGATCTAGAAACATATTTACTTTTGGATTTGAACATATTTATACGATACACACTAACAA
>JADBJO010004175.1:0-7500 GCA_016801955.1 Conus betulinus | reverse complement strand
TCTGTGTGTAAGTGCAGCTTTCGATTCCGTGCATAAAATTTGTTTGTTTGTTTTTTGTTTTGTTTTGTTTTGTTTCTTTTTTTCGGTTATTCCAGGGATCTGAGCTGCTTCTGTTCGGGCGTCCTAGTGAGAGGTTGTTGCATGGTCGACTCCTGTCTCCTCCAATCAGTGAAGGGCTCCACTTAGGAAACAGGGGGCGCCACTGTTATAACTGTGAGGCAGAGAAGGTCAAGATGGCGGACTTGAAGTGAGAAGAAACGTATAGGTTTCACAGAACTGTCCAAGGGCTCTTTTGAAAATCTATGTAATAACTCTCTACCTGTGTATCATGGCAAAGCACCACAAGTTCTCGATGTTGTCATTTTTGGGTGGGGGGAGATTTTTCTGAATGTGGAAGACACTGAACTGTGTGATGAAGGAGAACTGTTGCCTGTCTCCCAGTGCCAGACGACTGCAGCAAAGGTCAAATGCTGCACATCTTTTGATGCCAGCTGCTGACGTTGATTCTCGAATCTAACATGTCCAACCTCTAACAGAAATATTCAGACAATGTTACGTTGATGAATGACTTCGTGTAAGATACCAGGGCATGCCATGTTACAGTAGCAGCTGCTCATCGAGAAATATGGCCAACATTGTGTTTCAGGAATACACATATGTGGAATTATATTATGTAACTTTATGCAGAGAGCCAATTCCTTCATGACATGGTCAGTTATTTTACAGTTCGTTGTATGTTGTTTCAACTTTGTTATATCCAGATATTCATTAGCCTGGACGTCGATTTTCCAGTGCAATTACCTGTTGTTGTTTACGCGCGCGCGCGCGCGCGTGTGTGTGTGTGTGTGTGTGTGTGTGTGTGTGTGTGTGTGTGTGTGTGTGTGTGTGTGTGTGTGTGTGTGTGTTGTGTGTGTGTGTGTGTGTGTGTGTGCGCGTGCGTGCGTGCGTGCGTGTGTGTGTGTGTGTGTGTGTGTGTGTATGTGTGTGTGCGTGTGTGTGTGTGTGTGTGTGTGCGTGTGTGTGTGTGCATGCATATGTGCGTGCAGGTGTGTGTGTGTTTTTGTCATTCTTTGTAAGAGAGAGAGAGAGAGAGAGAGTGAGAGAGAGAGAGAGAGAGAGAGAGATGTGCGTGGACAGGTAGATTTTTTTTCAGGTTCAGAGTCTCCAAAGTCAGTGAGTTCCATCAGACAGAGACTTAACACTGGTGGACCGTGTGTCAGGGGACACGACTTTCACAGAGGACCATTTCGCTGTGAGTGGACAGTGGAACGGTGTGTCAGGGGACACGACTTTCACAGAGGACCAGAGTGTGATGTGGACAGTTGGACGGTTGTGTCAGGGGACACAGAGGACCATTTCGCTGTGATGTGGACAGTTGGACGGTGTGTCAGGGGACACTACTTTCACAGAGGACCATTTCTTTGTGATGTGGACAGTTGGACGGTGTGTCAGGGGACATGACTTTCACAGAGGACCATTTCTTTGTGATGTGGACAGTTGGACGGTGTGTCAGGGGACACTACTTTCACAGAGGACCATTTCGCTGTGATGCGGACAGTTGGACGGTGTGTCAGGGGACACTACTTTCACAGAGGACCATTTCGCTGTGATGTGGACAGTCACGCATATGGCCTCTCTGTTTCTGTCTGCCTTACCACCCCTCCCCCATCCCTTCCCCACTCTCCCTCTCTTTCAACACATCACCTTCCCCTCTCCTGTTCCCCCGTTTCCCCCCTGTATCCACCCTCTCTCTCTCTCTCTCTCTCTCTCTCCTCTCTCTCTCTCTCTCTCTCTCATTCCATCATCAGTATCACTGTGACCACTATCATCACCATTTCCCTCATCTGCTTTG
The DNA here is from genome assembly GCA_016801955.1 of Conus betulinus. Classification (NCBI taxonomy): domain Eukaryota; kingdom Metazoa; phylum Mollusca; class Gastropoda; order Neogastropoda; family Conidae; genus Conus; species Conus betulinus. The sequence continues at coordinate 5,648 of JADBJO010004175.1, read as the reverse complement.
TTTCCTCCCTCTTTCTCTTCTTTGCCTTTTTTTTGAACATGTTTTGTTTTGGTGAAGTGTGGGATAATGTTTTTTTCATACTGCGATCTTCTTTGGTCGAAGTTGTGTAGTGTGATTGCATCACTTCATGCGCCTTTTGACACAAGGACATGGACAGTTTTCTTTCTGACAATATAGATCCATACCAGTGTAGCAGTTTCTTACTAAGCTTGGTACATGGATGTCTGTATGAAGAAGGAAGGTCAACAAAGGAAACATTTCCACAGTTTAGAATGAGAATAGTAACATTTCAGTTTATGAAAATTAGACTCGAAATAATGATCATGCGAAAGTAGTATATTACCTCATCAGTGTACACACACACACACACACACACACACACACACACACACACACACACACACACACACACACACACACACACACACACAGCTCCGTAGGGAAGCAGGAGTGTGGAGCAACAAGGTAAGATAGTCATTTGCCACAACACAGACACGATAAGTTCCGCTTTGTGTCTGACATCACGACCTACTTCTCCAGGGATTCAGCACGAAAATTGGTCAGCCACTTCTCCTGTCTTAGCAGGGGATCTCGCACCTCAGACCATGTATCGGCTAGGAAGAAAGGAGGGGCGGGGGGAGGAGGGAGGGGTGTGTGTGTGAGTGAGTGATGGTGCAGTATCCTAAGACGATGAATGGCGATCTTCAAACAAGAAGCCAGAGAAAATTCGACCCTAGTACGCACTGTTTGTTCTGGAATCAAATGTGCATGACCTGTTAAGTATCCCATACATTGTGTATGCTTATAGAAGCAGTTGCTAAATGTTGCAGCTCACCTTCACTTTTGGGGGAAAAACAGGGAAGACAACTGACTTAAAACGCATTCCTTGTCCCCCTAAACCCCCCTTCCTCACACACACACACACACACACACACACACACACACACACACACACACACACACACACACACACACACGCACCCCCCCCCCCCCCCCCCCCCACACACACACACACACACTCAAAAGAAGCACTATCAGCGTCTTCATAGTATTTTCAAAGTGACTATTGTTATTTATCATTTCCATTACTATACCATCAACCAAAAGGGGATGGATAAATGTAATCATGTGTCGACACTGACTATGCTGGCTCATTTTTAGGTCGTTTCAGAAAGTGTGTCAAGGTGTCTTTATTAATACGCTGAACTATTATATTATTCTTTTTGAGAACGAGTCGATGTCAAAGGTACTGGACTTAAAGTTTTAATTGTGTGTCGATTTATGGACGAAGAGCGCACCGCTATACATTTTGATATTCTTGTACGTTTAGCACACTCATGGAATTAATATCTACTGAAATTTTTACTTTTGTTACCAGTATGAAATATTGGTTTGACATGAATGGTCTCCCATAATAGGTCTTCTCGCATGTACTTTTGATTTCTTTCACATGCTGGTCATCTCTTTTCAGCGGCGATTCTCTCATTCTGACCACAATACACGGTGTCCCAACCTGTGCTTGATGCCTCGCTGTCGTGAGTCGTTGTTTCTGTAGACAGGCATTGTAAAGGTACAACACAGCTGCGCAGCGTACTCAATTGCGAATTCCCTCCCAAGTTTTACTACGGTTTCGGCTTTCTTGAAAACCAGTGGAGCCTTGATGTACGTCGTATGGGCTGTTCGGCCTCCAACAGCACACACGTCGATAGCAAGCTTTTTGGTGGCTGGCGTTTTTATTTATTTTTTTTGTTGTTGTTTTTTCTTTGTCTTCTTGTTTGTAGTTTACCTTTTCTTATGCCTATGGGCCAGCGTCATCGTCACCATTCCGGTTGTTGTTGTTGTTGTTGTTGTTGTTGTTGTTGTTGTTGTTGTTGTAGTTTTCACCCTTCAGATGGGTAGTTATAGATCCAGTTGTAAACAAGCAAACAAAAAACAAACAAACAAAGAACAAACCAACCAACCAAAAACAACAAAAAGAAGTGTGCCTGTTTGCTATTGCCACCTTTATCAGCAACGTTGTCGGCGACTTCGGTGTCCTCATTGCTGCATTCATCATCCTGATCTTTGTGGACATTTTTGTTGTCATCTGGACATGATGATTTCAGCATCATCAGTTGTAAGTTATTAGTCTGTCAGTAGGCAGTCGATCTTGATCTGGAAAAAGGTCAACCGAAGGATAACCATTTCCGGATGACAGTGACACATCCAGCTTTGGATCCGTTGTCTCTGCAGCCTCCACGTGTCTGTCTGTCTGTCTATCTATCTGTCTGTTGGTCTGTCTCTGCCTGTCTGTTTGTTTGCCTGTCTCTGTCCTATCTGTCTGTTTCTCTGCTTGTATATCTGTCTGTCTTGGTCTCTGTCTCTGTCTTTATCTGTCTGCATGTATGTCTCTCTGTCTGTCTTTCTCTGTATCTCTCTGTCTCTCTCTCTCTCTGTGTCTCTGTCTCAGATCTCTCAGATCTCTCTCCTCTCGCTCTCTCTCTCTCTCTCTCTCTCTCTCTCTCTCTCTCTCTCTCTCTTCTTCTCTTCTTCTCTCTCTCTTCTTCAGTCTTCTCTCTCTCTATCTCTGTCTTTCTCTCTCTGTTCTCTCTCTCCTAAAATCCTCTCTCTCTCTCTCTCTCTCTCTCTCTCTCTCTCTCCTCTCTCTTCTTCTCTTCTTCTTCTTCTTCTTTCTTCTTCTTCCCTTCCTTTCTCTTTGCCCCTCTCTGTCTGTCTGTCTGTCTCTTTCTCACCTCTCTATATCTCTTTCTCTGTCTCTCTGTCTACATTTCTGTCTGTTTCTCTTTCTCTGTCTATATGTTTGGCTGTCAGTCTATCTCTCTCTTTCTCACATCTCTGTATCCCTGTCTCTGTCTTTGTCTCTATCTCTGTCTCTCTCCTCTGTTTCTTGTCTCTCCCCTCTGCTGGCCCGTTTGCCTGTCTGCCTTTGCTGTCTTTGTCTGTCTCTCTGTCTCTGTCTGTCTGTCTCTGTCTGTCTCTCTCTCTCTCTCTCTCTCTCTCTCTCTGTCTGTCTGTCTCTCTCTCTCTCGCTTGTTATCTCCTTCTCTTTCGCTTCTATTTCCAGTCTCTAACCACCACTAAACCCGTCTCCATCCCTTCATTATGCTTCTTTTCCCACATCCATTCAACCTGCGAAAACGACGGAAAACCATGCAAACACTTAAGTACCCTGGAAAAAGCAAGCCCCCATTTTGCAGACTTTGTAAAGGCTGTGGCCATGGGTTTGCTCACTCTTTGCTATACCCCCCCCCCCCCTCCTCCTCCTCCTCCTTCCCTCCTTCATTCTGCCAACTGCTGTCTGAAAACCTCTTTCGTGCCAGACACCATCCTGAGAGACCCGGTATCTGTTTAAACCAGGTGTGCCAGGGTGTAAGGCCTGTCAGCTGACCATTGTTTTTGCATTCAGCTGTGACATGCTAGCCGGCCTGGTACGCTTACATATAAAAAAAACACAAAAACGAAACAAAAAAAAAAAAAAAAAACAAAAACAAAACAAACAAACAACAAACAAACAAAAAAAAAACCAACGATTCCCAACCGCTAAATCGTCTCCTCTCACGTACATTAACTTTTGCATAATTCTTGATGTAAACGTTTTTTTTAAGCGGGCATGGTTAGCCTACTTGAAGCCAGCGTCCGATTTAAGCAGGACATGGGAACTCGAACACTAGGCCTACCCACTCGACTGGGAATGTTCAGCCTACAGTTGTTTGTAAATTGAGAGATCTCTGGGTCAGTTAGAGTATAATCTAAGATCTGAAGAGTGAAACTGGCGTAGGCGTCTTCCTACATTACTTGATATAATGTTCCAGTCATATTCCAGACAAAAAACAAAAAACAAAAAAACAAAACAAAACCAAAAAAAAAACAAACAACAAATAAACAAAACAAAACAAAACAAAAAATCAGGAGCAAGCTTAAAAACTTCGTGGATAAGCACTCGCATGCTCGAAGTAATCGGGAAAGATAGATTAATTTCCATGGGGTTGAAATACCTGTGTGTATGCTAACAAAATGGACTGATTAAAGAATTACACACACACACAACACACACACACACACACACACACACACACACACACACACACACACACACACATATATATATATATATATATATATATATATATATATATATATATATATATATATATATATATATAAAAACATCCAACAAGTAAACAACAATCCCGTAAAATCTTTCCCAATATTTCGATCTTCTGGCCTTCCTCAAGGGACTTTAATAATAATTAAAAAAAAAAAAAAAAAAAACAAACAAAAAATCAAGCAAGCTTAAAACTTCGTGGATAAGCACTCGCATGCTCGAAGTAATCGGGAAAGATAGATTAATTTCCATGGGGTTGAAATATATATACATGCATACACGCACGTCAGACTAAGCCGTTGTCTGTGGAAAAGCCACCAAAGAGGTAGGGCATGCATACACGCACGTCAGATTAAGCCCGTTGTCTGTGGAAAAGCCACAAAGAAACCACATCACACAGGAAACGAGTTAAAACTAGACCCCATCAACACTCACAGGCTGAAAGTGCGAACTGACATGAGTTCTAGAGCTAAACAAACAGCATGTTAGTCAGACAAAATTAATCTTCTACAATCAATCTCTTGAGAATGCATATTTCGGAAAAAGCCTTTTTGGAATCCGCTGTAAAACGATTTTCTTTTCTTTTCTTTTCTTTCTTTCTTTCTTTTTTTTTCATTCACAAGCAAGTACTAAAGCTCACTGGCACAAAGACTCATCCACCGCCTGTGTTCATATACGAACACATATAATGCTTACATATACGTAAACACATATATATATGCGTTCAGGATTGCATACACAAACAAGCAAACATGCACCGTACGAACGCACATGCATGTAGTCAAGATTCATGTGTGTAGTCATAGGCCTAGCTGTAAAAAAAAAACAGATGAACAAACAAAATAATTAATTTATTAAAAAAAAAAATGTGAGTGTCTGGTTTTGTCACCTTTATCAGCCTTTTGTCGGCGACAGCAGTGCCCTCATTGCTGCATTCATCATCCTGATCTTGTGGACATTTTGGTTGTCATCTGGAATGATAATTTCAGCCTCATCACGTTGTAAGTCATTAGTCTGTCAGTAGGCAGTCGATTTGATCTGGAAAAAAGGTTCAATCGTAGGATAACTATTTCCGGATGACAGTGTGACGCATCCCGCTTTGGATCTGCTGTCTCTGCAGCCTTCTGCTGTCTCTGTTTGATGCTCTCTCTCTCTCTCTCTCTCTCTTCTCTCTCTCTCTCTCTCCTCTCTCTCTATCATATATATCTGCATATATTCTATATATATATATATTATATATATATATATATATATATATATTCAATTATAAACAAGCGTGCTATTATGTCTTAGATGAAGAAAGAAATAGGAGCAGGGTAAGCATACATATCTGCAAGTGGCAGTTAATTCTGCCCTAACTAAGGGTATGTGCTTGAGAGGGTGGATGGGAAGATAAAGCTCGCTCAAAATGAGCCTGCAGCAAGCTTAGTCTCCAAGGGGGATATAATATATATATATATATAGTTATAATATCTAAGATATATATATATACGAGAGACAGATATTATCTATATATATATATCTATTAATATATATACTATAC
>JADBJO010004174.1:197500-207500 GCA_016801955.1 Conus betulinus | reverse complement strand
TTCCACATATCCGTATTTTAGATTAACTGCCAGGTTTTTTTTGTTGTGTTTTTTTTTTTCTTGCGTTTAATGAGCCGACCTTTTAACCTCAACTGATCCGAGTTTCGGTTCTGATTCCCCCCGCCCCCCCCCCCCCCCCCCCCCCCCCCCTCCCTTAAAAGGATCGGTTGACTGTGTGTTTTGTCTTTCGTGATAAAGAGGGGGGAGCTTTCTCGTTTTATGGGACCTGCTGATCGTTTTGCATTTTCCAACCGTTTGGTCGGTTCTCGTTTAGGACGAAAGCAAAGGAGGAATGGAGGGGAGGGGGGAAGGGGGGGGGGGGGGGGGGGGGGGGGGGGGAGGGGGGGGGGAGGGGGCGGTGGGCGGGGGAGGAGAGGGGGGGGGGGCGGGGCGAGGGTGGCCCGTGGGGGGGGGTGGGGGGGGGGTGGGTGGCGGTGGGGGCCGGGGCGGGGGGAGGGGTGGGGGGGGGGGGGTGGGGGGGAAGGGGGAGAAGAGGGGGAGGGGGCGAGGGGGGAGCCGGACACTGGCGGGTGCGGTGCGTCCGTAGGGGTTATTATTACAATTGAAACAGAAAACACAAAACATGCTCTGGCGAAAAAGGAGATTGATTAGTTGTTACCAAAAAAGTGCCACGTAAAAGGATAACGCTCATATGTTTCATGCCAGAAGGGGACCTTTTTTTTTGGTGGGTCCCCTCATGTCCCTATCCTGCCGCCTCAGTGACCAAAAACATTGCAGTAGTGTGTTCAGGGCCAGAGTCATACAAACAGTCAGCGATACATAAAGCTCTTTTTTGTTTGTTTTTTTGTTTGTGTTTTGTCCTTTTTCCTTTCTTGTCGTGGTTTTCAAAGGCCACCCAAAAAAAGCCAAAAAAGCATGGTTTTTTTTGTGTCCTCGGTGCAGGTGTAATGTGTGGTTTGTCTTTTTGTTTTTTTTTTTTTTTTTTAACCTCTTTGAAGAAAGCTTTTTGTTCCCCTCCCACTCCCTCCCCGTCGCCCCCCCCCCCCCCCCCCCCCCCCCCCCCCCCCCCCCACCCCCCCCCCCCCCCCCCCCCCCCCACCCCCCCCCCACCCCCACCCCCCCCCCCCCCCCCAACCCCCCCCCCCACCGCCCCCCCCCCCCCCCCCCCCCCCCCCCCCCCCCCCCCCCCCCCCCCCCCCCCCCCCTCCCCGTGCACCAGTGTATCTTTGTCTGATGAAACTTCTTCCTTTTAAAGAGCATACCTGCCTATCAATGTATTTCTGGGGTTTTTAACATTTTATTTGTTGAGTTTAAGGTAATAGTATATTATAAAAGTGTTTTACGTATGTAGTTTGTTTTTTTTAGGGGTTCTTTTGTCTTTTTTTCTGTGTCTTTTTCTTAGGTTGATTTTGTTTGCTTTTTTTTAAAAACGCTCTGGTTTTGTGTGTTTTTTTTTGTGTTTTTTTTTCCCCTGTAATCTTCATTCTTTCGACAATCCGGCCCAACAAGAGACATGTCAGTTCGTATGTCCGTCTGTCGTATGTTTGTATGTCGGTCGTATGTATGTCTTATGTCTGTCTCTCTCTCTATCTCGCTCTCTTTCTGTAGGTGTATGCGCGGGCGCGCCGCGCTGGCGCGTTTGTGTGTGTGTGTGTGTGGGTGCTGTGTGTGTGGGTGTGTGCTGCGTGCTGGCTGTGCGTCGTGCGTTGGTGAGTGTGTGTGTGTGTGGGGTGTGTGTTGTGGTGTGTGTGCGTGCGTAGCTGTGCGTGCTTGCGTGCGTGCGTGCGTGCGGCGGCGGTGCGTGCGTGCGTGCGGGCGTGCGTGAGTGCGTGCGTCGCGTGCGGCGCGTGCGTGCGTGCGAGTTGTGTGGTGGGTGTGTGTTGTTGTGGTGTGTGTGTGTGGTGTGGTGGTGTGTATACGCTCGAACCCATGACGACAAAAGACATACAAAGGACAAGACATTGATTTTAGTATTTGTTTGCGAAAGGGGGGGGGGGGTGTACTTTTGGGATTATTGTTTTTTTTTTTTTTTTTTTTTTGTTTTTGTTTTTTGTACTTTTTTTTCCCCGCTCTCTTTAGGGAAAAGAGGGACCTCTAAACGATACGTAAGTGTACACAGCCGGTGAAGGGACGAGAATATGAGAATGAATTGGCTATGGACTGGTGATCGCCTTTTTAAAAAAATTTGCTTTGTCTGGTTTCTTTTTATCTTACTTTTGTTTTGCTGCGTTTCCTTTTTCATAGCACTGAAAGACAGAGGGGGAGGGATGAAAAAAGACGGGGGAGGGGGCCCAGAGGCGGAGGGCAGAGAGAGAGGAGAGAGAGAGGCAGAGAGAGAGGTGGAAGGGGAGAGAGAAGAGAGAGAGAGAGCCAGGACAGACAGGACAGAAGACAGACAGACAGAAAGACAGACAGGGACAGACAAAGACACAGAAAAGACGTTTCAGGTACACACAACACGCGCGCGACGCGCACACAACACACACTCACACACGCACACACTTATTTGATAACACAAACACACACACAACAGCACACAACACAGCCGCAGAGCGAGAGGGGGGTGAGAGAAGAGAGAGAGATGAGGAGAGGAGGGAGCGGAGGGGGGAGGAGATGATGAGGAGGGAAGGGAGAGTGGAGGAGAGCAGGGAGAGCGAAGGAGAGGGAGAGAGACGTTCTTCAGACTACGCGCGCGCAAATACACCACCATACTATACACACACACCACACACCACACACACACACACACACGCTGCGCGCGCGTTCGCGCCCGCGCGCGACCCCCTTTTCTTTTTTTTTTTTTTTGAGGTGAGAGAGACGAGGAGGAGGGGAGAGAGAGAGAGAGAGACGTACATACATTACAGACAGTACATACGTTGCCCAACAACAGACAGGACCAAAGACCACTCTCGGTACTCTCTGACCATTCTGAACATTTTCACAACAGACATTCACCAACACACACACACACCACAACACACACACACAAACACACACCACAAACACACAAACCACACACACAGTCACACACACACACACACCCAAACAACACACACAAACCAAAGTCAGGACAACAAAGGGCAACGCGACAGAGGGAGAGCTGAGGAGAGAGACGGGAAGAGGGGAGAGGAGGGGAGAGAGAGAGTAGAAGAGAGAGCGAGGAACAGAGGTCCCGGCTCACTCCCCACATCATTCGCATGGTATTATTACCCCTCCACCCCTGCCTCCTCCACCCTCATTCCACCCGCCACACCACGCGAACCCCCCCCACCCCCCCCCCCCCCCCCCCCCCCTCCCACCCCCCCCCCCCCCCCTACCACCTCCCCACCCCCCCCCCCCTCCCCCCCCACCACCCCTTCCCTTCTCCCTTCACCCCCTCCGTCAATGGGCATCCTCGGACTTTTCTTTTTCCACTGTCCCTCTGCCTAACCTTCCACCCCCCCATTGTCCGGTTCTTTCCACGCATCCCCACCGAGCATGTTTCTCAAATCCCCCATCCTCCCCCACTTTTGGTGCCCTTTTTGACTCCTGTCGTTGAATCCCTTTCTTTTTCTCTTTTCTTCGCTTACAGACACGACACTGACCATGATTGTTGAAGGTTCTCTCTATCTAGAGCTCGAGAGAGATCGCGGAGGCTTCTTCTCTGCCGGATTGAGAAGGGGGGGCGGGGAGAGCCCCCAGGGAGAGAGAGTGTAGAGACAGAAGCGAGGACCAGGGTAATTAATCATCTCATGGTATTATCATCCAACTGCGCCCCCTCTCCACCTAGTATTCCAAACGACCCGCCCCCAGCTAACACCACCAGACCCCATACCAACGTGCTTAATATTCTCGCCCCTGTCTGTTGGTGTGTCTGTTTTGTCTGTACTGTCAACCAGACGGATGACCCGACCTTAATCCAAAGTAGTAGGAAAGATGCACTGAGACGCAAAAGACAAATCGGCTCAACTTGGGAACAAATCCGTGCGGCGTTTTCCGGATCGGACGATGGATATGGGATCTGTTTTGCCAGATTATTACCACATTTTCACGATCACTACAAAATTGCTGCTTATGATTCGATAGTTATATCAGTGAAGTTAATAAATTTTCATGGCATTTTAAACTTTCCAGTGTTGTAAACGTTGATATATCGTATTTTTTTTCCATACCTGTGACTGAAATTTTCACGGGAAGTAACTGTTTTTAGTCTATATACAACAATTACTTCCCCTGGATGAAGATGATTTCGTTCTCTGTCATTATTATTATTATTATTATTATTATTGCAACAAATATTTATATAGCGCCTATCTCGGCTAGAGACTAAGCTCTAAGCGCTTTACAATCCACACTCGTTAGATTGTTATTATCATCATCATCATCATCATCAACATCATCATCATCATCATCATCATCATCATCATCATCATCATCATCATCGTCATTATTATTATTATTATTATTATCATTATCACCACCACCACCATCACCACCACCACCACCATCATCATCATGAACATTATTATTATTATCATTATTATTATTATTATTATTATTATCATTGTTGTTGTTGTTGTCGTCGTCATTGTCGTCATCGTCATCATCATAATCATCACCATTTTATATTATCGTTATTGTTGTTGTTATTATATTTATCATCATCATCATCATTATCATCATCTTCGTCGTCGTCGTCACTACTACCACGACTACCACGACCACCACCACCCCCCATCATTATCATCATCTTTCACACGATATCCCCCCCGCCCCCCCCCCCCGCCCCCCCCCCCCCCCCCCCCCCCCGCCCCCATCATCATCATTTTTTATGATTATCGTTGTCAACATCATCGTCATCAACATCATCATCATTAGCAGTGGTAGTCATAACGTGGTGGGAAAAATCAGAAACGAAAAGGTCAGAAAACGATATTAAGTTTCGGTCGATAAGACGCCAAAGTGTGGTGGAAAGACGTCATAATGTGGTGGAAAAAAAAAACGTCATAATGAACGTGGTGGAAAGAATGTCATAAACGTGGTGGAAAAGACGTCATAGCGTGGTGGAAAAGACGTCATAACGTGGTGGAAAAGACGACCTAATCACGGTGGAAAATACGTCATGACGTGGTGGAAAAAAGACGTCATAATGTGGTGGAACAGACGTCATAATGTGGTGGAAAAGACGTCATAACGTGGTGGAAAAGACGTCATAAAAGTGGTGGAAAAGACGTCATAAACGTGGTGGAAAAGACGTCATAACGTGGTGGAAAAAAAGACGTCATAAAGACGTGGTGGTGGAAAAGACGTCATAAAGGGGGTGGAAAAAGACGTCATAACGTGGTGGAAAAGACGTCATAATGTGGTGGAAAAGACGTCATAAAGGGATGGAAAAAGACGTCATGACGTGGTGGAAAAGACGTCATAACGTGTGGAAAAAGAAAAGACGTCATAAAGGGGTGGAAAAAAAAGACGTCATAAAGGGGTGGAAAAGACGTCATAAAGGGATGGAAAAGTCATCATAAAGGGGTGGAAAAGACGTTATAACGTGATGGAAAAGACGTTATAACGTGGTAGAAAAGCCGCCATAACGTAACTGAAAAGACGTCATAACGTGATGGAAAAGACGTTATAACGTGGTAGAAAAAGCCGCCATAACGTAACGGGAAAAAGAAAGACGTCATAACTTTGTGGAAAAAAAAAAACCGTCATAAGGTGGTGGGGAAAAAAAAACCGTCACACGGCTTGGTGGAAAAGGCATCATATTGTGATGGGGCAAAAGTGTCATATCATAGTGGAAAAGACGTCATCATCTGATGGCCAAGACGTCATCACGTGGTGAAAAAAGACATCACATCGTGGTGGGAAAGACGTTGTGTAGCAGTAGTGGAAAAAATGATCATTTTTGACCCGGACTTTGTAAAGGTTTGGGACTTAGGTCGGGTTCCACTGAAACATTTCGATAAGACTGCATACCAAAAATGATGATGGTGTAAAAAAGCAATAAATGGATAATAAAAAAAAATGACAAATGAATAGATAAATACAAACAACAACAACAACAACAACAACAAAAGAATGAAATAGATAAATAAATAAGTAAATAGACAATAAATAAGGAGAATAAATAGATAGATAAAGTGAACGAATGAATAAATAAATAAATAAAATAAATAAATAAATGAATAAATAAATAAATAACTCGATGGCGAAAGTTCATTTCGTCCATGCCTGGAAGCGACACATCCCTGACTCCCAGTAGGGCCAGTGGCTAATTTATGTGGCCTGACTCTCAGGACATAATACTAATGACGACACAGACACAGAACGAAGGGAAAATCAGGGTAGAAGGGAGGGGAGGCGAAAAAAAGGGGGGAAGGGAAGGGGGGGGGGGGGAGCTTGGGGGGAGGGGAGGGGGGGTGGGTAGGGCGCCGTCATGGGCAGGAGACCGTCACAAGGGTATGAGGAAGGCATAGTGTGGGAGGGGGGTGGAGGGGCACGGAGGGGGGGTGGGGGTGGGGGGTGGGAAGGAGAGGGAGGACGAAGGTGGGGGGGGGGGGGGGGGGGGTTTGGGGGAAGGGAGGAGGAAACGGGGCTGGCGTTCCCGTAGGGACCCCCTGACGTTTGCCCCGAATGATCGGCGCCTACGAGGGGGTGTGAACCAGCCCATAACCTGAGCAGGCTCGAACTCGCGACCTCTTGCGTTAAAAAAAAGTGTTAATCATTAGAGCGCCATATTCGTCCCCCTCCCTTCCCCAACCCCCCCCCTCCCCTCCTGCTCCCCGGGGCCCCTGCCTCCCTCCTTTCCCCCCCCCCCCTCTCTGTGTGTGTGTGTGTGTGTGTGTGTGTGTGTGTGTGTGTGTGTGTGTGTGTGTGTGTGTGTGGTGTGTGTGTGTGTGTGTGTGTGTGTGGTGTTGTGTGTGTGTGTTGAGTGTGTGTGTGTACATGCGTGCGTGCGTGCGTGCGTGCGTGCGCGCGCGTGCGTGCGTGCGTGGTGTGTGTGTGTGTGTGTGTGTGTGTGTGTGTGTGTGTGTGTGTGTGTGTTGTGTGTGTGTGTGTGTGTGTGTGTGTGTGTGTGTGTGTGTGTGTGTGTGGTGTGTGTGTGTGTGTGTGCGTGCGTGCGTGCGTGTGTGTGTGTGTGTGTGTGTGTGTGTGTGTGTGTGTGTGTGTGTGTGTGTGTGAGAGAGAGAGAGAGAGAGAGGAGAGAGACAGAGAGAGAGAGAGAGAGAGAGAGAGAGAGAGAGAGAGAGTGTGTGTGTGTGTGTGTGGTGTGTGTGTGTGTGTGTGTGTGTGTGTGTGTGTGTGTGTGTGTGTGTGTGTGTGGAGGTGTGCCTTTTTTCAATGTTTGTTTGTGTGTTTGTCTGTCTGTGTTTATATACTGATTTGTTTGTCTGAGTGTCTGTGTGTGCGGGTGAGTGTGTGCGAATGAGAATTTCCAAAAAAAAAAAAAAAGGGGGGGGGGGGGGGGGGGGGTGGAGGGGGCATGATTTGGTTGGGAGAGACAGTTAACGAAAGGGGTAGAGGAACAGTAGAGAAAAGGACCAAGATGCGAGAGATGATGAAGATCAAAGAAATAAAAGGAGGGGAAAATCGTGTGCGGAAAAAAGTCCCCCCCCCCCCCCCCACGCCCAATCCCCACCCCATCCCCTCCTCCGTAGGTGGAATACAGGCACAACAAAATCACGTCGAAGTGACTCAGCACTCGTACAGAAGGATCTCCTCCAGAGTGGATCCTCACATTAATAATTTCTCGTGGAATGCTAGACTACCCACGCGCGGCAGTGCAAGAAGGGGATAAGGAAGAGCGGTGATGGACAGAACACCTCAAGCAAGACCTGGTCAGATTAAAGGGAGAGAGAGAGAGAGAGAGAGAGAGAGAGAGAGAGAGAGAGAGAGGAGCAAACTATGTTTCTTTCGCTGCAAGATTCCATCTCCCTCCCTTCGTCATTGGAGCCCAACACACTCATTCCCCTGCTGAGGTCCTATCTTAATTAATCAGGTTTAATGCTGATGCCCATCATTGGTGACGACTAGAACTCTCCCAGGGAAGGGGACGACGAGGGGGGGGGGGGGAGGGGGAGGGGGACGGGGGGGGGGGGGGGGGGAGAGGAAAAAGAAAAAGAAGGATGGAGGTAGGAGGAAATCTATCTCATTCCTCGCTACCATCACCGGAGCGGTCACACATTCACACTGACGGCGAGAAGGTGGCCAATTGCGATGATGGGAAGCCTGTCGGTTTTGGAACCTCCGATTTTCTGATTGAAATACGGGTTTGGTACTCTAGCCGAATCGAGTCATCCAGGTACCCAGTGAGCCTGGATCTGTAAATGGGATTAGCTCCAGGCTGGATTCCTGCAGACGCGTGTTGGCACGTGCAACCTGCTCGTTGACATGGAAGATGGATGGATTCAGGCCGGTGTATTGACGGATGCGAAAACCAGTTCGAGTTTTGTGAGTTAGTTCGTTACTTTTTTTTTTTTTTTTTCCTTTTTTTTTTTTTTTTTTGCGGTTGCTGAGGAGTTCAGGCTCAGAAACACGTGTCAAGGTTGGGCACCAACGATGGTTTCTCTGAAGATGGGAATGGTCAAGAGGTCGTGAGTGTGTCTGTCTACTTGGGCAGCGCCTGAAGTAATCACCAGTCCACGCGCAGAAAAATTTGATGTTCCCAGAAAAACTATCAAAAACAAAACCAAAACAACAACAACAACAACAACAGTAACAACAACAACAAAAAAAACATACAAAAGGTCAGATCTGCCTTCTCATGCTGGTTTGATTTGAGGAGAATTGTACCTATGCATTTTTTGTGTGTGTCCTGTATGTGACGTCAGAGGAATATATTTGTCGAAAATTCACATTGTCTGTTTAGTGCTGTGTAATGAATAAGCGCTCTTTGCAGTCTTTTTTCTCTGTGTTTCCGTGTATTTTGCCCCCCCCCCCCCCCCCCCCCCCCCCCCCCCCCCCCCCCCCCCCCCCCCCCCCCCCCCCCCCCAGTGATGCTGTAGTCTATTTCAGGTATCCTTTTTAGATCTACACATCTTCTTCTCTTTGTTTTAGAACTTATCTATGAGCCTGATGAATTTGAATGTTGATCTTCAGTGCATTTCCAAGACCCGTGGATCAAGATTACGCAAAACTGACGGAACAGGTTTTAAGGAAAGTTCCTGGGAAACTGGGGTGTGGTTCAAATACGGACCCGTTAAAGATCAAGGCAGATCTATGACGCACACTGAAGATTTCTTCGACTTCTGTTAGCGGATGACTGCGCTCTTCCGAATGCCTTTGTAGTTCATTCATTCACTGAAAATGGTGGTCACAGAACACTGATGTCTATTCAAGAGAAGAAAACGGCAGGGACAAAACAGATGAAAAAAAAACGAAAAAAGAAAATCACATAAATTACATGAATAAACAAATAAACAGATAAACGAATGAATGAATGAATAAATAAATGAATAAATAAATAAACAACAAGTAGAGACAGACCGAAATAAATCAGACCAGGACAAGCTACAGACAACATCACTCGCATTGTCTGTTTGCGTATTCATATATTTATTGACTTGTTTACTTATTTGTTTTGTTTTTATTTACCCTTCTACAATTTTCTTTCTGTTTTTTTTTTTTTTTCTTCTTTTCCTTTTTTTTTTTTTTATTGTCACTTTGTCGCTTCGTTTCCCCCCCCCCCCCCCCCCCCCCCCCAATATTTGCCTATGTTCGGAAGAAGTGAATGGGAGGTGAGGAGTCGGGTTCGGGGTGGGATGGTGGTGGAGTGGAGTGGGGGGGGGGGGGGGGGGGAGGGTGTGTGGGGTGGACAAAACAAAACTAACAAAAAAGGAAAAATAACAACCCAAGAAGCCGTGGCTAGCCGCGAGGACTGCTGGGAGTCCCGTGGTCACCCAAGCGTGGCCCCCAGCTCGTGCTGCTTCCGTCTGCAGTGGAAGCGCCCCCTGGCGAGCGGCTGGCGCTGCCAGATCATTAAAAGGCAATAAGGGGAGATCACTCTATTGAATCGGGCTCCGGGGAGCGAACCGACGGAGGCGCTTGAGGGCGCTAGGGG
>JADBJO010004174.1:165000-190000 GCA_016801955.1 Conus betulinus | reverse complement strand
AAAGAAGTAGTGGATATGGTACCATGAAACGAACTACGCTGCAGTACATCACAATTAGCACACAGCATTTCGTGATAATACTCGAAAGGAAACCAACCAATTGAAAAAAGCATGAACGATATCGCGAAAAGGATCACGCACGTCCATTCCTGCGTAAATAAATCTAGAGGAAGAGATGGATAAATATTTACCGAGAAACTACTATCATTGAAAATAAAGTTATCTCAACAGATATTTGTTACGGAGTAGCATACGGGCTTCAAATATTGTATAAATAGATGTCGTTGCCTGCGTTTTTTTTTTAAAAAAAACTTATACACATTTTCCCTATTAAGATCATGTGATTAATTTGATTCAGCGTAGCTTTTGCTTATGGTCTTGTCGGTGACACCAAACATTACTTTTAAGACATCGATCTTCATATGAACGTCAAGATTAATTAGAATATAATTCTCAATCTTTCTCCAAAATAACAAAGACGGAAAGGACATTCGTAGAAAAAAAATGTTCTATCACGTCGACTATATCTTTACAGTATGAACATTTGTTATCTTCTCTAACTTTCATCTTGAACAACATGATGTTAGTTGGATATATGTTATGCACACTTTTCCAGTGTAAAAGACGAGAGTCTAGTTTCTTTTGTTGCTTGTATGGCAATAGTCCATATCTGTTGAGTGACATCAATGTTGAATAATCTTTTCCAGAAGCCAACCGCACATGGCTGAGTGTACTTATTTTCAATTATTTGTTTTCGATATCCTCTTATGCTTAACAAGCTTTTACCACAGAATGTGGGAAAATTGAAGGAATCTCGGTCATGAGCGAGTCGTTGGACAAGGTGAACACGCACAAACCTGCCCACCGCACTGCACACAACATTATACTCCAGCTGGCGACTTGCTGAATTCCCCAATATACCAACTATTTCATCAAAAGACTTTAGCTCGTTGTTGATGGTTAGCATATCTTCCACGCATAATATATTTCTCTTAATCCATTGTTTAAAAAAGAGAACATTGCCTTGGTATTTTATGGTACTGTTATTCCAAATTACCCTAGACGCTGGTACTTGTAAATGATTATTGTTATCTAACCAAGTGCGTAGCACCGAGTTAAAAAAAAAAAATGTGATTTGATAAGTTCCAGTCCTTTAAATTGCTTACTTTTTATGGTTGCATAGAAGCAAATACACTTTTCGCCAAATTCTAAGAAATTGTTTCTTGCTATACGCCACCACTTATTATTTGTGCCATTATCTGTGTCATCTTTTGAGCTTACCTTGGCTCCCCACTGTAACAAAACATGCATTTTGGAATTCTTTTAGATCTATCATCTTAATCCCCCCCCCCCCCCCCCCCCCCCCCCCCCCCGTTTCCGTTTCGTGACCTAACACTGTTTTTTTTTTTTTTTTTTTTTTTTTAACTTTTTCAAACGCTTTCTTGTTGCAGTCCTTTTTTTCTCCATACAAATCTATATAATAATCTATCTATTGATCTCATTAATTACATAATCTGGTACAACTATCGCTTGCATAATGAAACCCACTGCGAGATTAAAAATGTTTTTACGATACTTACTTTGCCCATAATACTCAAATTTCTTTTCTCCCATGTAGAAATCAACCGTCTGCAATTTTCAATTCTACCCACTCAGTTCTCTTCCAGTTTAGAAGCACCTGTGCTGTTACTAAAGTACATACCTAAATATCTTTATTTTACTTTTTATTAGGAAATCCATAACATTTTGTCTACAATTTATTTTACTACCTAACCACATTGCTTCCGATTTATTTCTGTTTATTGTCAAACCTGATATGAACGAAAAGCTTTCAAATAGTCCAAGCGCTATTCGCAAATCGTTTTCGTCTGCTAAAAACAGTGTTATATCATAAGCGTAAAGAGCAATTAACAAAGGACATGTCTCATGAGTACTGTCATTACATTTAATTTCCAAGCCCTTAATTTCAGAACCGTTCCGTAATCAAATTGCCAATAGTTCAAGGGCTAGAACAAAGGCTAACGGAGAAAAGAAAAGGGACAGCCCTGCCTGATTCCCGATTCCGCTGCAATCGGTTCGGAAATCCGTCCGCAATAGTTTATACAGCTTATCGAATCGGTCATCAATATTTCTACCCAGTTAACAAAACACTCCCCCCAAAACCAAATAATTTAAACGCGTTTAACATGAATTCTTTGGAAATAGAGTCGAAGGCATGGAAATAATCAATAGTTATTAATAGTCCTGGTTTGTTTTCGTGACGCGGTTTGTTCGGTGACATCATCAATAAGACGTAATAATGTGGACACACGTCTTCTTCCTTTTATGTATCCTACTTGGTCATCACATATTAAAGAATCAATGACACTGCCCAGTCGCGCCGCTAGACTTTTAGCTAGGAGTTTATAATCGACATTTGTTAAAGATATCGGTCGCCAGTTATTGAGATCAATTCTTGCTTGCTAAACCCTTCCCCTTATGTATAAGTGTCATTACGGCCTTCGTTGAGTTGAGTTGAAGACATGCTCCCCGAAGCAAATGCGGTCTTAAAAGATTCCATTACGTATTTACCTATCCGACTCCAAAATACTTTATAGAATTCAACGGTTAATCCATCAATACCAGGACTAGAACCATTTTTCATTCCTTTCAGTGCACTCATAATTTCTTGCTCTGAAAGATTACCATCGCAGTAAGCTTTATCATTAGCAGATAGAGAAGGTAAATTAACACCACGCAGGAAGGCCTGTGTTCTTTGTAGCATATTATCACTATTTATCTTTTTCTTGTAGAAAATTCTAAAATAATCTCTCTTTGTGCGGCTAAAATGTTCTTTTGTCCCTTGATCTCAACCCCATTTGCTTTTTTAATATTTTCTATGATCTTAGAGTTTTGCTCTCTTTTGCTTTTTCTAAACTAAGAAAGAACTTAAAGTTTTTTTCCCCTGTTCAGTCCACTGAACTGAACTCGAGCCCTTACCTGAGCTGCACGGGCTGTTGTAGTTTCTTCTAATTCTAATTTTAGTTTTTACGAGCTCTCTTTTTTACGCAGAGTTTCCTGGCAGTCTGGATAAGAGCTAAGAGCACTATCGAGTGTATTCAAATCTGCATTCAGTCAGTCGTGCTAATTTATTTCTGTTTAACAATCCTTTTTCTTTTGAAAATTTTATTTGTACATTCTTTAATTTTGATTTTTAATAGCTCCCCAAGTTATCTGATTATCATCTTCAGGGTCTTTTTCAAAAGTATCTAAAGTATGATTCATGTAATTAACATAGTTTATATCCAAAAGAAGGGAGCCATTAAATTTCCAATACCCTTTACCATGTACAACATCAACGAACTTCACTAAAACACAACAGCTTCTGTGATTTGAGAAAGACACACTCTGCATAGAACTCTGCACTACATTTTCAAAAATAGGTGAACTGGTCAGTACATTGTCCGGTCTTCTCGCAATAAATGGATTAATTCTGGACCAGCTAAATTCTTTCTCTTCGTTGTGAAACATTCGCCATGTGTCATACAGGTCACATTCACTCACCATTCTGTTAAATCTCTGTACAGTATGCTGGTCATGATAACCACAACTTATCACATCGTACTCATTACTTAAGACAGTGTTGAAATCTCCACACACAATAAGATTATTGATATTTAATTTTTTTTATAACATCTTCTAATTTTCAAAGAAATTGTGTTTTTCCTGTAAACTATTAGGGGCATAGATATTTACCACAATCATCTGTTTCTCTCCTGTATGATTTTCAAGACTAGAATTCTTTCAGATGCATACACTATTTCAGTTTCAGCTGACAAATTTTTTCTTGATATATTACTAATCCACCACTATGTGTACTTTTATCAGTGAACACATGAGCTTACCTCCCCCCATTCTTTTTTGCCATTTTTCACTTACAGCTGTATTAATATACATTTCCTGCAGACAGATCACATCATACTCATTGTTTTTTTTAAAAACCTAAAGACGCGTTTTCTTTTATTATTGGATCTTATCCCTCTGACATTTACAGAAAAAAACATTTAAAGAAGATAAAGCCATGTTGCAGGGTTCCACGAACAAACGACCATGAGACGCGCCGAAAATCGTAAAACCGTGTCATCAGTCGTGTCCGACCCTGTCACTGTTTTTCCAATCGCTGTATGAGGGGCGGAGATCTTGGCACATTTTTTCTGTCACGTGGGTCGGTCAAAGTGGGGGAATCCCCTTCTGTTGACCACGGCCGTTTTGGAGTCTCAGAACGCGATCGGGCTTTAAATTCCAGTTTCGACTGACGTGTCAAAAGCACTTCCTTTGCTTTCGACAAATCATTTTCCTTCTTTTTCATTTCTTCTCTCTTTTTTTGGTCTGCTGCTTCTTTTGTGTTTTCCCCTTTCAACGGATTGGGCAGAACTCAAGTTAGAATGACAGTCCCTTTCATTATCATTCTTACTTTTCTTTCTCCCTTTTCCTGACTAAGTTCTCTCTCAGTGTCATTCACGTTAGGTTCTTTCTCAGTGTCAGTGGCGTCAGAGTCAGTGTCACTGTCGTCATCAGTGAGGAGCGTGTCAGGGTCTACAGTTGGTTTCTGTGTAGAAGCAACTGGAAGAGAATCCCACACTGACCCAACTTCGTCATTGTGAGTCAGAATTTGGCAAACAGGATCCCCTTGCCGATGACCGGGTTGGAGACACGCTGTGCACGCGATAACAGACTCCAGACACTGCCTGGCCTAATGACCCACTTTTAAGCAACGATTGCACTTCGTTACCCTGGCCTCTTTTTTCGGTTGTTCCTTGTGATAAAGGGTGGCAGTAAAATCCCCCACCTTTACAAACCTTTCCAATGGTTTTTTCTGGGACGTTGATGAAAATGAAACGTCTACCAGAGTAAAATCGGGTCAGTTACAATATATATATATATATGTATATATATATATATATATATAATATATATATATATATATATATATATATATATATATGTGTGTGTGTGTGTGTGTGTGTGTGTGTGTGTGTGTGTGTGTGTGTGCGTGTGTGAGTGCGTGCGTTTTCGCCTTGGGGTGAAAATGTGTAAATCAATTTGAGAACCAGTTTTTTTTCCCTAAAAAATGATAAATCAATGTTTTCATTAAATTCCATAAATACGCCCTTAAATCTTTTTTTTTTTTTTTCAGACTTTTTTTTTTTTTTTAAAGCACTGCAACTCATTAAAAAGCATCCAAACTGAAGAGGACAGCTTTTGTAACCAAGACATCTGCAGATTACAGGAGGAGATGTGGAGGAAAAAACTCAACGGACACACTCAACCGAATCCAAGCTGGTATCTTTGTCAATGGATAGATCCCACTCCCTCTCTTGACGTTGAACTCTGGAAGATGGTCGATGGAGACGGTGACCTCGCTCTTGTCTGTTGAGGTAATTGTTTAGGTTTTCTCGTCACCTCAGAGCAGTCAGCCTGTCATCCACTTCTTATCGTTCCCTGACTTCCACTGTATCTGCTCTCTCGTCGTTTCCTTGACACATACACGTCCAAGGCAGTGAATCCAAATGATTTTTTTTTTCAATGGAAGGCAGCACATTACTTCATGCAAACCAGGGCTGACCATTCCGCGTTCCACTTTCTCAAGCAGGTTCATGTACTCAGTCAGTTTCATGGTTGGTTGAGTTCGAGAGCCAGTGGAACGCTTTTGTCACACTGCTTCCTGCCTCCATGTTAGACTTGAAATTGTTAAGCTGTATGCATCATTGTTTTCCTGGATTGTTTGGCCATTTTGGTTTATTGCATATCCTCAGCCTGACTCACCTTTGTGACTGAACCGTTGGTGTATATAACAACACCTTTTTTGACAGCATTTTTTTTTTTTTTTTTTTTTTACCTGGACCTGAATTTCTGCGCTGGTATTGCCGTCTAGCCATTTTCGACAGTGTTTGCTAAGTACTGTAGCCACGGCAGTTTGAAAGAGGTTAGATGTGGTCACGATACTTTTCCCATTCTTTAGGGGTTTTTTTTCTTTTTTTTTTCACTTTTTTTTTTTTTCTTTTTACTTTTTTTTTTTTTTTTTTTTTTTTTTTTTTTTTTTAAGAGATCTGATAACTGTCACACAACTGAAGCTCATTGTGTTTCACATTTGCATAACAGCTGCATATTCATTTTGTTATTTCGTTTGTTTTTTACACAGCTTCGAATTCTTTTTTCGTTTTTGTTTCTTTTCCTTTTTCCTCTTCTTTCTTCCTTCCTTCCCTTCTCTCCTTCTTCTTTTTTTCTGTCTGTCTGTTGTTTTCTTTGTATAAGCAGCACATTGTCAGAGAGAGTGTGCCAGTACACCGCACATTAGAACATGAACAAACCCAGACACATTGCATCAAACGCCAAAAACACTAAAATCAGCAAGAATATGTCCATTAATTTTGTGAGAGAACATACAGACTATGCATAGTGTGTAAGAGACTGGTGGGAGGGGAGCTAGTACTGGAATTTTTTTTTCACTTTTTTTTTCAAAGAAAGAAGACCGTGTGAAGCACCAAAAAATGAAGGGGTGGATTTCGGCCTTAGGAGTAGAAAAAAAAGGTAGGGGTAAAGGGTGGGAGTGGGGGTGGAGGGTGGGGGGAGTCACCGCCTTAGGTGCGCTATTGATCCGACAACTGATGCCACAAAACAAAAAAACAAAACAAAACAAAAACAAAAACGAAACCTGTCACACAAGCTGTATGCTGTCTTCTGCTGTCCCTTCCATGACTGCTTGTCCTGCCTCCACGCCCTGGCCACGCCCTCATGAGTGCCTCAGCTTTTTATTTTTTCCTCAGCTGCCTCATGCAGTGCGTTTTGGAGATTTTGACGTGCTCTGAGATATATACATACCTTCGCCTGTTCTACATTGTCTCTTACCTGCGTTGAAGAGAAAGTCAAGCAAGTAACGCGTAGCTGGTATCTCCTTTGTAGTTCCCAAAGATCAGTCTCACTCGTTTCCTTGCGGATTCTTTCTAATGTAAGATGAATGTTCTGGGACTGCGTTGTGAGTTCTAAGCCATACTCCGTTACACTGAAAAACAAACTGTGTGATGCAGTCCACGGAGATGATCGACGTTGTTCAGTGCGTTTGGCTGCCATTGCTTTCATGGAAGACTGACCCTTCTCTGCACTCAAGTACACTATTCTCCACGTGTTTTCTAAAAGCCAGCATTCTGCAAAAAGGCTATAGGTCCAAGTAGCGTGGGTTTTCAGTTCATTTCGATGTGTGACCCAGTGAAGAAAACTGATGACGTCAATTCTCCTGGTGTTGAGAGTGTTGTTGTTGTTGTTGTTGTTGTTGAGGGTGCAGGGTGTCAGGCTTTTGTAAAGGTGATCCAGCTTCTTGATACATTTGAGCAGTGTCGTTCAACTGCTGCTGGACTACTTCCGAGCTTTCTTGAGCACTCTTTGACCTTTTGTTTATAGTATGACAGTAGAAGGATAGCGAAACAATAGCAACAGTAATGGGACAATCTACAAAACCCTTAAAAGTCCCTCCCCCCCCCCCCCCCCCCCCCCCCCCCCCCCCCCCCACCACCAATCCTCTTCGCACCCATCCCACTACCCCTCTTACCCCCTCCCTCCCCCCTCACACACCCTATGACACCAGCAATCATTTTCTTTCTCTCCCACCCCATCTTCTCTCTCACGCCTGTCCTCCATCTCGACTCACTCACTCGTGTAAAATCCCTTCGGCTCGTTCCTTTCGCCGTCCGCCCCGAGGTGTAAATAACCTTCTCGGTAGTCTCCCTTCACAACAAAGTCCCGGCCAGTGGCCTCCCTTGGGAGCATAAAGGGTCGCCGCGGCCATTTTCTGGCTTACCCCCCTTGGTGCAGGGAAGCCCGCGCAGGCGCGAGATGGACCGGTCGGGTTCAAAGGAGGACCCCTGATCCAAGTTGGGGTGGGACACAAATCAATCCATCACTTGGGCTTTGGAGACCATTAGTGTGGTCGTTGGTGGTCCCTGCTGCTCTCTCTCTCTCTCTCTCTCTCTCTCTCTCTCTCTCTCTCTCTCTCTCTCTCGTTATCCCCATCTGCCATGTCACATGTGATACGATGGGCACTAAACGTTAACGTCTCATAATACTTTCATTAACTCATGAAGAAAATGAATGGGTCTCACGTTGAGTCTTAGAATAAAATATTCACAAATTATCGGCTTTGTCATCTTGGTCGGCTAAGCTTACGCGGAGAAAGAAAATATTAACAAACAGAAAGACAAAAAGTAAGAGTTAGAATTAATGTTGACACCTCACACACACACACACACACACACACACACACACACACACACACACACACACACACACACACACACATTCAAACATACTTGCTTTAATAAATAAGCAAAGGCAGCAAATCGGTTATACATCATCTTTTGATGCAAGTTCCCAGTCAAACTATATCGTTGTTGATGTTGTTGTTGTTGTTGTTCTTGTTGTTGTTGTTGTTGTTGGTGGTGGTGGTGGTGGGGGTGGTGGTGGTGATGGTGGTGGTGGTGGTATTGGTGTGGAGGCTGAAAAGACCTATCGAATATATAGAGTTGGAGATGGTGAGGTTTTGTTGTTTTTTTTTTCACGATGAGGAACACATTTTTCTTGAAAGCTTCCTCTAGATGTGTTGTTGTGCCCTTTGACCTTGTTTTGCTGCCCTGGCCTACCGTCCGTTCCACATGCTGTCCTAAAACAAACACAAAAGAAACGAGGGCTTTGACTCACACGCGACACTTGTGGAATAGGAATAATGAAATGATGTAGAAAAAAAAAAGAATGCTGCTGCTAAACTAGACATTGACATACAGTAAGATATATAATGAACAGGGCGTTGCTGCGACATTGGTCTTTAAGGCTGAGTGTTCTTGAGGGTTCATGTTTAATTCATCAGCGCAGTTGACTGTACAGAGTCAAGGACGATCAGATGCTTTGAGGGTTCTTGTTGTTGTTGTTGTTGTTGTTGACATTTCGTCATGTCATGTCCTTGATCTCTGACATTTGACCTTATCTTATCAAAAATGATGATAGCTCGTCAGTAATCAGAGTGTGAATATTGTGTATGAATCAGAGTGTGAATACTGGTCGCAAGACTAGAGGTCTACCATGCTTGTGAGTTTTCTTCGTCACACCATTTTCTGACCTTGTCTTGTGATCTTGGACCTTGAATTCCCCCCATCAGGTTAATACTGTCATCGTAGGAAACGGCCCATTCCAAGGTTGCTGAAGAAAGAAAGCAACATCAACCGGAGGGTGGTTAAAACCCTCGACATATACAATGGTACTCTCTAACTAGCGAAAGGCGATGTTTGCGTTTCCTCTTCCCCCTTGGTATATGCCAAGGGGTCGCATGTGAGCCTTTGCCCACACCATTTTGAAGCAATTCTTATTCTGGCATCAGTTTTGGGAGAATCATCTGGTTACACGCAGAGGAAACCATACAAAGTTGAAGATATTGAAGTCGAAGAGTCTTTCTCCACAAATGTGCCAAAGTGACAAGGTAGAGTTGTTGGTTAGAAACATAGAAAAATCATTCTTTTTTTCTATAAAGAAAAGATATGCTGCTGCACTTTTTACCCATGTTGCTGCACTTTTTACCCTATCAGTCGAAAGTTTAATTAAGGTAAAGCTTTCCTTCTGTCATTGCGTCATTTTAGCACTCCTGAGATTTAAGTTGCTTTTCTTATTCTGGTATAGCTTTTTTTGAGAAAAAAATCTTTTGCTTACACGAAGTTTCTATGGGCCAACAAAACTTGCAGCATTTCACATCTAAGAGCGCTTTTCTCAACAGATAAGACGAGTTCACGATGACTTATGTTCACGATGACTCGCGTTTAGTTGTTGGTGGTAAGTAGATCAAATTATGCACCTTTCTTCAAGTAACAGACGTGTGGTTGTCGCTGTGCTTTTAACCCAATTGGTCGGAAATTTGAAGTGCAGTTCTCTCTCCACCATTGCGTCATTTTAATCAAGACATCAAGTTTACTTAGCATTTTAACCGTCTAAACCAATCGACTTTTGTTTTAGATACTTTTTGCTTCAGTAATTTATTTGCATTTTCCATTCGCTTGATCTGATTTAAACGAGGCTGATGATAAACTCTCTCTCTCTCTCTCTCTCTCTCTCTCTCTCTCTCTCTCTCTGTACGCGCGCGCGCGCGCGTGTGTGCGCGTGCGTGTGTGCGTGCGTGTGTGTGTGTGCGTGTGTGTGTGCGTGCGCGTGTGTGTGTACGTGAGTGTGTGCGTGTGTGTGAGAGCGCGGTTATGCAACATGCTTATGCTCTATTGTGCGTGTGGGTGTAAATGTGTGTCCATATTAGAGTATGCATTAATGAGTGAACTACCTTAGCATGAATTTTGTATGAATTCAGTTCTTTAGTGTGTGTGTGTGTGTGTGTGTGTGTGTGTGTGTGTGTGTGGTGTGTGTGTGTGTGTGTGTGTGTGTGTGTGTGCGTGCGTGCGTGCGTGCGTGTGTGTGTGTGTGTGTGTGTGTGTGTGTGTGTGTGTGCGTGCGTGCGTGCGTGCGTGCGTGCGTGTGTGTGTATGCATGCGTGCATGCGTGCGTGCGTGCGTGCGTGTGTGTGTATGTGTGTGTGTGTGTGTGTGTGTGTGTGTGTGTGTGTGTGTGCGTGCGTGCGTACGGGTGTGTGTGTGTACGTGTGTGTGTGTGTGTGTGTGTGTGTGTGTGTGTGTGTGTGTGTGTGTGTGTGTGTGCGCACGTGCAAGTAGGGTGATGGCCTGTGTGTTGTCGTCGGTAAAAAAAAAAATGTTTTCTTCTTTACGGTCACCAGTGGCATATATTAGGAATTCTTTCTGATTTTGAAAGATCCGAAAAAAAAAAAAAAAATTATCTGTTTTTGTGTCCTCTTGCCAGATGTCTTTGACAGGGTTATTATGAGCTGTAGGTTCCAGATCTATCGAGGGAAAAGTAGTTGATTGAAGAGAAATATGATTAGAATATAATGTTGGCAGAGAGTCCGAGAAAAGGAGGCAAATTATGTGCAATTCAACCATTCCTAACATATGCAAAAATCCCGTCTTAGTCTGGCATGGTTATTGATATCGTTACTACTGTGTGAACAGCGGAAAATCTGGAGCAGTCGGAATAGGTGCAAGGTAGGAAGACCGTAATGTTCATGTGATAGAATTAACTGAATCCTTCATTTGGAAGAACGAACATTTATAGCCCGGTCTTTGAAGCAGATGGTCTGGGCCACCGGGCCACCGGGCCACAATTATCAGTGTAACGGTCACGAACGCTTTTTGTGACGGGCTGCTGACGAAAACGCGTTAAATGACGAAATGGTTCACGATGTGTATACATTACAGAAACCTAGATACTTACGACACTGCTCATGCACACTTACACACACACACACACACACACACACACACACACACACACACACACACGCTTACACACATACTTACACACACACACACACACACACACACCACACACACACACACACACACACACACACACACACACACACACACACACACACACTCACACACACACACACACACACACACACACACACACACACACAACACACGCACGCACACACACACGCACGCACGCACACACACACACACACACACACACACACACACACACACACCACATACGCACGCACAAACATGCGCATGCACGCGCGAGCGCGCGCTAACACGCACACACATACACACACACACACACACACACACACACACACACACACACACGCGTGCACGCACTTACACACATACACGCACGCACGCGTACACACACTTATATACACACGCACGCACGCACAAACACACACCTTCTCACCACCCACTTCCTCTCTTCCTCCCTCTCCCCCTCCCTGCCCTCGCCCCCCCCCCCCCCCCCCCCCCCCGCTCCCACCGCACCCCCACCCCCACTCTTCCACCCCCTCTCATCACCCTATCGTTGTCTGCGTCATCTGCGGAACCAGCTTGGTCGGTCTGCCATCCGTTGCATGTGTGGAAGAAGTGGTGGCACCCCGTACCCCCTAATTCTGCCTCCACCCCCCCCCCCCTAACCCACCCGCCCTCTCTTCCCACCCCCTCCCCCTAACCCCCCCCCCCCCACCCCCCCCCCCCCCTTTTCGCTCGGCACAGCTTAGGGAACAAGACTGTCCGGCTCAAAAGAGGAGGATAATTAGACAACACCAGTCCGGTACCCGAGTGACTCTGACACCCTTCCGAGGGTCTTCAACCCCTCTTTAAAGACCTGGACAACCTTTACTCACCCCTGCCGGCTTATCTACTGGGATAAGTGGGGGGGGGGGGGGGGGGGAGGGGGCTGGAAAAGGAGAGGCCCAGGGGGGTGACTAGGAGAGGGAGGGTGATGCGGACGGAGGGGCGGGGATGGGGGATGGGGAGAGGTTGGAAGGCACGATCGTTGATTTGCACACGCTTTCTCTTCGCCGCCTTGGGTTTTGATTGCAAGATGTCACCCCGTACCCCCTGTCTCACGGATGTCGTGGTTGGTGAGGTTGGGTAGAAGAATGATGGGTAACGGAATGACCAGAGCTGGGCGTTGTCCAGTTAATTGTCTGTGGTCAGTCTGGTGATGGCGTGGAAGGACATTGATAGTGTGGAAGGACATTGATGGTGGGTGTGGAAGGACATTGATGGTGTGGAAGGACATTGATAGTGTGGAAGGACATTGATGCTGATGTTCTTAATGCCCTTTCCTCTTAGTTTTGGGTCCTGGTTTTCGCTTTGCGAATATCCTAAAGATGAAATTTTGTCGGAAATGAAATGAGGCAGGGAACAGCAAACAATAAACAGAAATAAGTGGGGTAGTCTTTGCTCCCATAAGGAAACCTAACACAGAGTAACTTTTATTCAAGACTGGCACAGCCTTTTAAACTTGAATAAAGTCAGACAAATACAAAGACGAACAATCTAATAGTGGGGGAAAAACAAGCGCAGGCCAACAACTAAATTGTCTTCATAGTAATGACTTGGCAAAACTTTGAACTTACGGAGGGGGGGGGGGGGGGGGGGGGGGGTAGGAGGTTGAAGATGTAAAAACTGGGAAAATGAAATTAAGAAAATATGAAAACTCTTCACTGGCTGCATAAGGGAACCATCGCAATCCCTTTTAAAGGCAGATATATTTGTATTGCCTGCTCCGAGGCCTTTCGTCCGCTGGGTCGGAAACTCATCAGGGAGACACGGCTGGCTGTATCTGCGCTCCTGGCGTCAAATAGAGACACACCACAGTCCACAATACCCTGGTGTTCTCACCACCAAGGGTGCAAAAAAGAATCCAATAGCACCCCCAAAGCAGCCAGCGAAGAGTAGTAAAGGAAACCAAATGAAAGGGTGGGGAGGAAAAAAAAGTTGCTGAAAAACTACAGATATTATGCAGATAGTATAAAATGTAGGGGGCAATCTTTGAGCCTACGCTTGAGGATCCACCCAAGGATGCAAGGGAGATCAGAAGACAAAAACACAAAGACAGACAGAAAAAAAAAATACAAGTAACCTCGATTTAATCAAAACGAAATCGGAAAATGAAATGAGGCAGGGAACAGCAAACAATAAACAGTAAAAATAAGTGGGGTAGTCTTTGCTCCCATAAGGAAACCTAACACAGTAAACTTTTATTCAAGACTGGCACAGCCTTTTAAACTTGAATAAAGTCAGACAAATACAAAGACGAACAATCTAATAGTGGGGGAAAAACAAGCGCAGGCCAACAACTAAATTGTCTTCATAGTAATGACTTGGCAAAACTTTGAACTTACGGGGGGGGGGGGGGGGGGGGGGGGGGGGGGGGGGGGGGGGGGGGGGGGGGGGGGGGGGGGGGGCAGTAGGGGAGGAAAAACTGGGAACATGAAATTAAGAAAATATGAAAAACTCTTCACTGGCTGCATAAGGGAACCATCGCAATCCCTTTTAAAAGGCAGATATATTTTTGTATTGCCTGCTCCGAGGCCTTTCGTCCGCTGGGTCGGAAACTCATCAGGGAGACACGGCTGGCTGTATCTGCGCTCCTGGCGTCAAATAGAGACACACCACAGTCCACAATACCGTGGTGTTCTCACCACCAAGGGTGCAAAAAAAGAATCCAATAGCACCCCCAAAGCAGCCAGCGAAGAGTAGTAAAGGAAACCAAATGAAAGGGTGGGGAGGAAAAAAAAGTTGCTGAAAAAACTACAGATATTATGCAGATAGTATAAAATGTAGGGGGCAATCTTTGAGCCTACGCTTGAGGATCCACCCAAGGATGCAAGGGAGATCAGAAGACAAACACAAAGACAGACAGAAAACAAACAAATACAAGTAACCTCGATTTAATCAAAACGAAATCGGAATGAAATGAGGCAGGGAACAGCAAACAATAAACAGTAAATAAGTGGGGTAGTCTTTTGCTCCCATAAGGAACCTAACACAGAGTAACTTTTATTCAAGACTGGCACAGCCTTTTAAACTTGAATAAAGTCAGACAAATACAAGAGACGAACAATCGTTAGGTTTCCTTATGGGAGCAAAGACTACCCCACTTATTTACTGTTTATTGTTTGCTGTTCCCTGCCTCATTTCATTTCCGATTTCGTTTTGATTATTAAATCGAGGTTACTTGTATTTGGTTGTTTCTGTCTGTCTTTGTGTTTGTCTTCTGATCTCCCTTGCATCCTTGGGTGGATCCTCAAGCGTAGGCTCAAAGATTGCCCCCCCTACATTTTATACTATCTGCATAATATCTGTAGTTTTTCAGCAACTTTTTTCCTCCCCACCCTTTCATTTGGTTTCCTTTACTACTCTTCGCTGGCTGGCTGCTTTGGGGGTGCTATTGGATTCTTTTTTGCACCTTGGTGGTGAGAACACCACGGTATTGTGGACTGTGGTGTGTCTCTATTTGACGCCAGGAGCGCAGATACAGCCAGCCGTGTCTCCCTGATGAGTTTCCGACCCAGCGGACGAAAGGCCTCGGAGCAGGCAATACAAATATATCTGCCTTTAAAAGGGATTGCGAGTTCCCTTATGCAGCCAGTGAAGAGTTTTCATATTTTCTTAATTTCATGTTCCCAGTTTTTACATCTTCAACCTCCTACTGCCCCCCCCCCCCCCCCCCCCCCCCCCCCCCCCCCCCCCCCCCCCCCCCCCCCCCCCCCCCCCCCCCCCCCCCCCCCCCCCCCCCCCCCCCCCCCCCCCCCCCCCCCCCCCCCCCCCCCCCCTCCTCCGTAAGTTCAAAGTTTTGCCAAGTCATTACTATGAAGACAATTTAGTTGTTGGCCTGCGCTTGTTTTTCCCCCACTATTAGATTGTTCGTCTTTGTATTGTCTGACTTTATTCAAGTTTAAAAGGCTGTGCCAGTCTTGAATAAAAGTTACTCTGTGTTAGGTTTCCTTATGGGAGCAAAGACTACCCCACTTATTAAAAAAAAAAAAGGAAAAGGCTTCTGTGACTCCGAAACAAACGACCCAGCCCCCAGAATCTTAAAGGGGTCTCTGTCGAAGTTTTCGAATAATTGAAAACTACCAAATTTAGATCGCTGCGTTTCGGAATACCGGAAAGACAAGCCTGGAACACACACACACACACACACACACCTGCGTATAGGAAGTAGATGTTCATCAAATTTCAATTAAATTAAAATTAGAAAAAATAAACAACTGAGAACGTTTACAACATTCGCACAGACAAATTCCCACCATTTAAACATCCACTATTAAATAATAATTGTACATGAGTCACAGTCTCACCTCGAGATGTCTAACAACCCGCCGAACACTTCGTGGGGCCTGTTTCCCATTGTTCTTGCTTCTGGCCAACATTATAAACTTTATCAACGGCACAAATATGTCTCCAAGGCCACATAATGATCGTCATGTCATACGAAAACGACGTAAAGTAGAAAATGAATTTATTTAAACCAAAACGACGTACAAATTGAAAAAAAAAAAAATCTCGAAACGATACATCATAGAAAATGAGTCACAGGAAAGACTCGGAGGTTTCGGCAGTAGCAATGTTTGACAAAGTGTGGCATTGCGCATATACGCAGTTAATTTTTGGCACAGTATGGTCTATTCCTTCTTGTCTTTCATTCATTTTTTTGTGTGCAAATCAGCAATACGTGACTTTTGCTTACTCAGCTCCTACGAACAAAAGTAAGATGTAGCCAGTATGTTATAAAATAAATAAGTGTATCCGTCCTGAGTTTGGAGTGACTGCCGAAGATGGTCAGGTTTTAATATCATTACACAGTGGAGGATAGGATGTTCATATTTTTGTGATTGTTTAGTATTGGATGTATTGTACGAATTGTCAGGCATTTCATTTCCACACAGACGCAAACCATTCAATTGAATCTCTATGCTCCTGATGACAGTGACATCTATCGTCTCCGATAATCTCCATCGGTTTCATCAAACGATGTCTTATAGTCAACCTAACGATGTCACACACACCCACACCACACACACAATCAACCGTCTTTCGAGAGCACAGACAGACACACACACACACACACACACACACACACACACACACACACACACACACACAACACACATGCCCGGCATGCATAATTGAGAGAGAGAGAGAAGAGAGAGAGAGAGAGACAGACAGACAGAGAACAGACAGACAGACAGACAAAGACAGACACTCATACAGAAGACAGGCAGACAGACACCACAAGACCATCAAAAACCCATCAAGACACCTGAGTTCCACTCTTCAAACATGACCAAGACACACACACACACTCACTCTCAGACACGCCTCAATCCCACCTACTGCCCCCCGCCACCCCATCCCCACCCTCCACCCCACCTCTTTCACTTTCGCCCTTTCACTTCTGTCCTTTCTCTTCTCCCCCCTTCCCTCTACACACCCCCCCCCCTCCTCGCACACCACGTTCTTCAGCCTCCATCTGCCTCCCCAAACACACACACACACACACACACACACACACACACCATCTCCACCCGCCACTTTCTACTCAATCACACACCAATCGTACTACGTACGCCCTCCCCCTCTCACTCTCGCCGCGCACACAAAAGCAACACCACCATCGGGGTGTGAAGAATTGAAAGGCAAACACACACACACACACCCCACACACACACACACACACACACACACAACCACAAATTAGGGTCAGCCCTCTGCCCCCTATGACCGGAAGCTAACAATACGCTAATCAATCCAACGGAAGGCAGATAGACTCCAAACGGGCTAACACTTGGGACCACGCCTCTCCCCTCCTTCTGTCTGTCTGTCTGTTTGTCTGTCTGTCTGTCTGTCTGTCTGTCTGTCTGTCTGTCTCTCTCTCTCTCTCTCTCTCTCTCTCTCTCTCTCTCTCTCTCTCTCTCTTTACTGTTCTCCTCTTTCATCTCAATTCCTTGCTCACCCCTCTACGCTTCCGCTTACACTTTTTCCATCTGATCCGCGCGCATATACCTATCTGTTTACTGTTTATTCGTCTTATGGTTTGAAGGCTTTCGTTTTAAGATGTCTGTCAAATCTATGCTTTTGTGTTTCCCTTCTGTCATTCATTCATTATGCCCATCGCTCCCGGTGGAGCATAGGCCATCGACGACCCTTCGCCATCGCACTCTGTTCTGGGCTGTTCTGGTCATTTCAGTCCAGTTGGTCCCTTGGTTGCTTCAGCTCCGCCTCAGTGTCTCGCCTCCAGCTGTTGCGAGGCCGGCCTCTCTTCCTCTTTCCCTGCGGGTTCCAGGTCAGGGCTTGGCGTGTGGTGGTGCTGGACGCCGGCTTCCTGAGGGTGTGTCCGATCCAGCCCCACTTCCTTCGCAGTATCTGCTTGGCCACTGGTTCCTGTCCCGCACGCTGTCCTGGGTGTTAGAAGGGGAGTCAGCCTTGCAGCTTCCTTTCGGCTTTCACTGCACCGCGTCATAAGTCTCCGGGATGGAGACCCTTCCTTGCCCAGGTGAATGTTTTGGTTCGTTGTCGTCGATGCTTTTGTAACTGGTCTTTTTTTTACAGGTAGGGTTGTTAGCCCTACGCAAACCCCTACAGCCTCGGGGCGAAGGTGGTCCTGCCTTAGTCACCTCTTACGACATGCATGGCAAGGCCGTGGGTCTATTCTATGCCCAACCCACAGGGCGGTGTCCTTTCTGTATACTAGTCTAAAGGTTTGTGCACCTTTGTGTCTCTGTTTCATTTGCACCCCCCTTCCTCCTCCCTCCCTCCTCACGGCAGGATTCCCCTGTTGGAAAAGGTATGTTATATGCCTCAACGTTGCGTTCATTTTTTGTTTGATTCGTCTCTTTTCTTAGAGGTGTATGTATACATGTACAAATTAAGTAGGTTCGAACTCGCTCCCCTACCCTCGCCCACCCCCGTGTTACTGACATTTAAATATTTAAAAGTCAGCAAAGGTGAAAAAGCAAGATTAGGGGAAAAAAAAATAGAATATTGACCGATTCTTGTCTTTCGGAACCTCTCTCTCTCTCTCTCTCTCTCTCTCTCTCTCTCTCTCTCTCTCTCTCTCTCAGGGCTGGGTGGAAAAAGCATGCGCAATTCGCTTATCTCATTACCCTGGTTAAATAAAATGTCGCTCGTTCGTTTCGTCGTTCTCTCTCTCTCTCTCTCTCTCTCTCTCTCTCTCTCTCTCTCTCTCTCTCTCTGGCGTACCAACAGCCACCCACCACACTCTTTCCTAATCAGCGGAGAAGCAGTAAGCTGGCATTCCACAGAAGTCCTGGCCAAGACAGTCAGACGCCACGAAGATAGATGACGTCCCTAATCCCTGATGTCCACTCCTGTGTCTGTCCGTCTGTCCGTCTGCCTGTCTGTCTTTCAGTCTGTCTGTCTGTCTTTCAGTCCGTCTGTCTGTCTTTCAGTCTGTCTGTCTGTCTTTCAGTCTGTCCAGCCTTACGTCCAACTAGCTTTCTCACCTTCTTGGAATTTACTCTGATGTACCCCCCCCCCTCCTCCTCCTCCCCCCAACCTACCCCCCCCCCCAGCCCTCACCCCCCCCCCCCCCCCCACTACCCTCGCTCTTCTTGAGGTGGACAGCCCACCACCATCACCCCCCCCCTTCCCCCCAAAACCATCACCATCCTCTCCTCCCCGGAAGGAAGAGCGGATCATGTAGGCGAGGAGTGCCCTCCCCTGTTTGTCCACCCTTTGTCCAGTGCCTGTGTCCGGACAAGGTTGCTGACACAAAGCCCGGACACTGGCAATACCCCCTCCCACCCACCCACCCCCCCCCACACCCCCTCCCACCCCCCCCCCTCCTCTCCCTCCCTTCCTGCGTTGCCCCTGTCCTGCTGCTCACTTGTTCCGTGGAGATGTGTCCGTGCTGGTTCGTCTTTGAACTAAAGTGGCCGGAGTAAGAAGAGAAGGGAGGGGGGAAACGGGGGGGGGGGGGGGGGGGGGGGGGTCTGTGTTGGGGAAGGTGGGGGTGAGGTGGAGGTGGAAGGCTTTGGAGGGAGGGGAAGGGGGACGGGGTGGAGGTGGGGGGGTGGGGGTGGCAAGGGGGTGGGCGGGGGGGGGGGGGTGGGGGTGGTGGTGGAGTGGGGCAGGACTGTGTTGGAGTGTTCAGCTGCCGTGCAAGATTGTTGTGGACTTGGATGATGAGGATGGTGGTGTTGGTGATGGCGATGGTGATGGTGGTGGTGGTGGTGGTAGTGGTGGTGGATATTTAGAAATGGGTCAGGCTCGTTTTGTGTTCAGTGTGATTGAAACAGAGGGAGACAGAACAAAAGAGAGTTGAAACATTAGATCACCAGACGAGTGGAACCAATTGCCAAACACGAGCAACGGGTTTCGACCTGTGGGACCCCTTCAGGCAAAACCATCGAATGACTAACACACAAACACACACACACACACACACACACACACACACACACACACACACACATACTGGTAGGGTCTGGTTCTGATTTCTCTATTTTTTTTACCGTTCTCTACCAAACTGATAAAGAACATAACTGATTTCAAAATAACTGATTTATCTCTTTTTACAATTTTCTTTAAGGGTAATAACTGTTTTCTTCGGCAAAAACAATCAAAAACTAGCTCTGAACTACGGAAGCATACCAGAGCTTCCTACGCCAATTATAATTCATCTTTCGCGCTTACCTGAGGAAAAAAAAAAAAGGCTCTGATCCTGAAACAGAACAGCAATAAGACCTGTTCTCCCGGGAATTCAGTCATTACCACGGTTTTCTTGAGAGACAATTACTATTTTCCTACCCCACTTCCACCCCCCCCCCCCCCCCCCCCCCCCCCCCCCCCCCAAAAAAAAAAAGCGCCCAGCTGACAAACAGTGACAATCACTTTTGAACTGATTTACCTCTGAATATTGATTTCTTGAAGGAAAACAGCTGGGGGGGGGGGGGGGGGGGGGGGGGGGGGGGGCGAAGAAAAAAGAAAACAGGAGAAAATATCTAACGTGGATTTATGACGCGAGCATTCTACGATACATACTACTATCTGAAGCACCTAAAGAGAATGTTCAGTTTATGCCACGAACCGGAACGATGCGAACGTTTGGTTACGAGTTGAACGGCTCAGCCGGGTCGTCCCGTTCGCGCTGATCGGCTTGTTGAGGAGGGAGATGGGTTGGGTTGGTTGCGCGGGGTTTGCGGGCGACCAATCCGCTGTAACGACTGGACTGTCCACTCCACTCGCCTTGTCAACGATTAAGGCATTAGGAGGCCCAGGTGGAGAAAGGCCGCGAGATGGGGATATTGGAGGGTAGGTGTGGGGACAGGCGTGAGACAGAGAGAGAGAGAGAGAGAGGGAGAGAGAGAGAGAGAGAGGAGAGAGAGAGAGAGAGAGAGGGGAGAGAGAGATGGAGGTGGCGAGAGAGAGAGAGAGAGAGAGAGAGAGAGAGAGAGAGAGAGAGAGAGAGAGAGAGACAGACAGACAGACAGACAGACAGAGACAGAAACAGAGAGGGGGGAGAGAGAGATGGAGGCGGCGAGAGAGAGAGAGAGAGAGAGAGACAGACAGACAGACAGACAGACAGACAGACAGAGACCAGAAAACAGAGAGGGAGAGAGAGAGAGAGAGAGAGAGAGAGAGAGAGAGGCAGACAGACAGATGGACAGATCAACAGACCCGACCGACCGACAGACAGTGACAAACACACACACACACACACACACACACAGAGAGAGAGAGAGAGATGAGGAGAGAGAGAGAGAGAGATTGGTTGTTTCTTATTTCTTCAAATCCTCCCCCCCCCCCCCCACCCCCCACCACCCAACCCCCCCCCCACCCCCCTCCCCTCCCCCCGACCCCGGTTCCCGGTTACATGTGCGCAAGCAAAGCAGCGGCCGAACCTGACACTCTTATCAGGGCCAAACAACACAGGTGTGACAGGTACTGTGTGCTTATCTCCGGGCATAAAACAACACACCTGTGACACGAGTCTCACCATCACGTCCAGCCCACTGCACGCCCAACACCTGCCAACTACGGGGGTCTGGCGAATGCGTGCGCGCACATGTACACACACGCGTACATAAACACACACACACACACATACACACACACACACACACACACACACAGACGCACGCGCGCGCACACATGCATGCATGCACGCACGCACGCACACACACATACACACGCACGCACGCGCTCGCACGCACGCGCTCGCACGCACGCACGCACATCGCCACGCACGCACGCGCAGACAAATGTGCGAGCGCGCGCACTCGTGGATGTCTCTGATTTCAGTTATTGTGTGAAAAACAACAGTTCTGCTATTTAGCAGATAACTGAAAATAATATTTCCAGACAAAAAGTGGGATGGGGTGGGCGGGGGGTGGGGTGGGGGATGTAGGGAGGAGGAGGACAGAGAGAGAGAGAGAGAGAGAGAGAGAGAGAGACAGACAGAGACAGAGACAGAGACAGAGAAAGAGAGAGAGAGAGAGAGAGAAGGGGGGGTGGGGGGGGGCAATAGATAACGATGAGACAGAACATTTTTTTTTATCTAAAGATACAAATAATTGTGTGAATGAAAAAAAAATCTAGAAATAACAGCACTGAATTGATGAATGACTGAACGAATGAATCAGTCGATAAACCAGCCGATGAACCAGTGAATCAACGAAGGAAGGAACGAACATAAATGAATGGATGCATGAATAAAATGAATGGGAAAAATGAATGAATAAACGGATGGATATGTATGGTCATTAGAATTAGTATATGAATGAATAAATGAATGAAGAATTAAATAAATGAGTGAACGAACGAATGAACGAACGAATGAACGAATGAATGAATGAACGAATGGACACATGAATGTTTCTTCGCTTTCTCTCTTCTCTTTCTTCTCATCCTTTCTTTCTCCTCTATTTTTCTTTCTTTCTCTTTGATTTTCCTGCTTTTGTTCCATCGAAACATTTTTTTTTCTTTAAATCGTCTTACTAACGTTTACGACAAAAACGATTATAAGCTTACACACATATAACTGACCAGTCACTGATGAAGCCCGTCGCTGGTCCCACCACTAAAGGTCTACTCTTGATTTTGACAGTAATTTGTTTTTAAAAGAAGAAAAAAGAAAAAGAAAAAGAAAAAAAAAACAAAACAAAAAAAAAAGGTTTGCAAGTTGTATAACTATAGTATAGGGTTCATATCGCGAAAAATGTTGCCCTATAAATCTAACTTGAAAGAAAGATAAAAGGGGGGGGGGGGGGGGGGGGGGGGGGGGGGGAGAAAAAAAAAAAAAAGAGGAGAAAAAAACAGGTTTGCATGTTGTATAACTAGATAGATGGTTTCTTATCGCCAAAAAACGTTGCTCTATAAATCTAACTCTAAAATCAAGCAAACAAAAAAGGGGGAAGAAAACAAAGCAAAAAACACCCAAAACGAAATAACAAACAAAAAAACAACAACAACAACATCTTCAGGCTGCGGACAGGCCACAACCGCCTGAACTATCACCTCTTTACCAAGTTCAGGATCGGTCAGTCAGACCAGTGCCCATGCCAGACCGGCAGTATGACAACAGCACATCTACTGCAGGATTGCCCGTTGCACGAAGCTCTGGGACAACAGATATGGACGGAGCAAACATCAGTGGAGAGGAAGCTCTACGGTGCCCTTGTGGACCTACAGCGCACGGCAGCATTCGTCAGAGGAGCTGGCGTTCCCATCTAGAGTGTTCGAAAAGAAAAGAAGAAGAAGAAAGAAAGAAGAAGAAGAAGAAGATCTCCCCACTCCACAGACAGGAGAGCAGACGACTTCAACAAAAAACGTCAGCGTTGTCTTCGTCTGAAATCTTTTTTGTCGGCTCTGTCCAGAGATTTCTTCATCTGATATATGGTTTTTTTTTTTTTTTTTTTTTTTTTTTTTACAACCATTATAGCAAGATGGAGTGTGGTGCTATACTGGGCTGACTGATCTAACTGTTGTTCGACCACACAACTGTCGTCACGGTCAAGAGAAGTTAAGCCATGTCCAGATTTGGCTGATGACTTCGTGTAACCTTGACCACAGATGAACATGCCCACTTGGATGAATGAATGGTGAGGGTTTGATCGGAAACAATCAAATGTTCCTTTGCTACCATTTGTCTATCAATAAACCCCTTCAAGCCAACATATAACTGTCAATCTAGGGAGCAGACGTTCAAGCCATTGCGAATGTCACTCTTTCCTTTAGTACGTCGTAAAAGTTCCGATCGGAAACGACTCAAAGAGTTCATGTTCTACCATTTGTCTAACAGTACGTCCCTTCAAGCTAACATAGTGTCTCAATAACAAATGTCGTTGTGGATTCTCAGAAGATTTAAAAAAAAAAGAAAGAAAAAAAAAAAAAAACAGAACAACTGAAAGTCCAGAAGTTGATAGTTGTTCTGTTTTCTTTTTCCCAAATTTCTTCTTCTTCTTTTTTTTTTTAATCTTCTGAGAATCCTCAAAGACATTTATTATTCTTTACAAAAGATCGGCGGTCAAATGTCTGTTTTATTATAGTATTCTTAATCTTGAGAGTCGACCTAAAAGTTGATTGACATTCCAGTCTTTTCCTTTTTAGTGCGTCGTTGCAGTTCCTTGTCCTTGTCATTGTCACAAAGCGGTAAACAGCGGAGTGAAGGGGGTGGAGGGGGGTGGGATTGGAGGGGAGAGGAAAAGGGACGGGAGGGAGGAGGAGGGGAGGGAGGGGGGCAAACTAGAGATGGGGGAGGTGTGAAACACGGGATTGGTGGAGGATTAGATAGCAGCAACAATCATTATTGAGGTCTGTTATCAGCGCAATGCTTTTGACAAGCAGCTGTTTCTGTTAAAACCACGCTAATGATAAGAACAACTATAGTGATGATCACTACCGCCGTATCAATGACGGCAATACGATTGTCTGATTAGGGTGTAGTGGAGTGGAAGGTGGTGGTGGTGGTGGTGGGGGGGGGGGGGGTGGGGGGGGGGGGGGGGGGGCTAGTGGTGGCGATGGGGAGGGGTGAATATGGGTGAGGCACCACGTCAGTTAGAACAACAAAATTCTACGTGGGCTTTAGGATTAAAAATATATATAAAAAAAAAGAAAAATCCTGCAAAGGATACTCAGAAGCCGACAAAGGGAGCGTGAGTTTATGCCAAAAGGAGCGGAATGTGAACTGGGGAAAAATCTAAAAAGAAAAGGACCCTCATAAATGAAAAACCAAAAAGAAAAGTGAGTTTTATGCCCAAACAGCGCATGTGAAAGATCCCATGGCATCTAAAAAGATTTACTACCCCTTGCAAAATGAAAACAAGAAAGAAAAGGGTGTGTGTGTGTGTGTGTGTGTGTGTGTGTGTGTGTGTGTGTGTGTGTGGCAATGTGAGTGAATGAGAGAGTGAGTGAGTGAGTGAATGTGTGTGTGTGTGTGTGTGTGTGTGTGTGTGTGTGTGTGTGTGTGTGTGTGTGGCAATGTGTAAGAGACAAGTGAAAATTTTATACTCGGAAGATGGCAGTCGGGACAATGCCAACTCTCTCCGGTTTTGTCAATTTGCCATTGTTTGCTGTCTTCAGGGGAGTATGTTTCTGTGCCGTCAAAA
>JADBJO010004174.1:135000-142500 GCA_016801955.1 Conus betulinus | reverse complement strand
TGAGAGAGAGAGGAGAGAGAGAGGAGAGAGAGTGAGAGAGAGAGAGAGAGAGAGAGAGAGAGAGAGAGAGAGACGTATTTACAGCTGGGCCACATACGTCCGCCTCCATCACGGTGGAAACTGCGACAGACGCACGCGCAATCTACAACTTGATGACATGGTAATCATAGACGGAAGCGAAAAAATACGGCCTGTCGGCTGTGATAATAATGGTGTTAACTGGTAAGCCCAGCTTGTCCCCTTAGTTTTATATTTTAGAGAGAGGAATTCAAGGTGAGAGAGGGGGTGGGGGTGGGAAGTGGGCAAGGTGGGATGAGCGAGAGTGAGAGAGTGAGACGGACAGACACACAGACATACACACGGACACCGAGAGACGACAGATGAGAGACAGACAGACGGAACAGACAGACAGAACAGACGGCTAGTCAGACAGAGGGACAGCCATAAAGGGCCAGACACAGAGACAGACAGGCAGAGACACAGTGAAAGAGACTGAGACCAACAGAGAGAGAGAGAGAGAGAGGAGAGAGAGAGAGAGAGAGAGGGGGGGGGGGGGAAGCCAAAGAGAGTAAGGTAGTCAGACACTGCAGAATGGAGACCTATGGCTATTACTGCAACAAATGTTTGTGAACAGCGGAACTGGAGAAACAGATCGAGTGTTCAAATCTGGAGCGCAATAATCTGTGAAGAAACAGGCACAAACTCTGAAAAGATGAACTCTAAAGAAATAGTCTGTGAAATCTTTAGCCGCGAACTGCAAAGAAGCAGAGCCTCAAATCTGGTACGGCAAAGTGTAAAAGAATCAAAGCGTATGTTTAGTACGGCAAACTGAACAGCGAACGGCACACTACAACCAGTGAACTAGAATGTACAATCCAAAACGATGACTGATGGTATATAACTATGCAAAAACATGGAACAATTAAACACGAAAGATTAAACCGGAAAATCTGATACGGAGTACCTATGTGATCTGTAGCTGATGAATCATGATGGAAAATGAACTGCAGAGATATGGACCCTAAAATCTGGAACTGTAAAAAATAGATAAAGAGAGAGAGAGAGTGCAAAAAAATCTATAACGACAAATTAACAGAGGGTTGAAATTACTAAACTACGGAGCACAAATCTGATATTTGTAGATCCATATACACGGAAAAATAGATACACGGAAAAAAATAGATACACAAATAGATAGATAGATAGATAGATAGATAGATAGATAGATAGATCGATAGATAGACAGATAGATAGGCAGACAGACACACAGATAGATAGATTGATAGACAGACAGATAGATAAACAGACATATAGATAGATACATAGACAGACAGACAGACAGATTAAAATGGAATTGTAAACTGGCAGAATTGTAATGTGTGAGATGTGGACAGCGAACTGGCGGTAATAAAGCGACACAAACAAATAATTAAGATGCAAAAATCCGGATCGGCAAAATGGCGGAACAAACTGGCTTGAAAAATAGTGTACAGTACAGTTTATGTTATTTTCCCCATCTTATTTAGTGTTTCTTTAAAGTTTTGGATTCAGTTATGTGTGTGTGGGTGTGTGTGTGTGTGTGTGTGTGTGTGTGTGTGTGTTGTGTGTGTGTAATTGTGTTTAATTTTTAGATTATTTCATTTTCGAGGCCTAATTGCATTATACATACCTACGTACGCTCAAAATCAACACAAACCGTTCGCATGCACACACACCCAAAAACACCACATGCACACACACACACACACACACACAAACACTTACATACTGTCTAAGATCACTGTTAGGTGGATAGATGTTAAATTAAAGAACGAACAGTACAGAACGACGATCCGGAGGAATACTGACCATCATGGAGTAGAGGCCGAAGTCTCATGGCTGTGGCTGGCGAATCAAGAGAAAGGTAAAAACTTTTCTCTCTCTCTTTCTTTAACTTTGTTTTCACATTAAATTATTTAAGACAATTCAGGACGGGGGGGGGGGGGGGGGGGGGGGGGGGAGGGGGGGGGGGGGGGGGGGGGTGGAGTCCACAAGGGCGAACATTTTTATCAGTTGTAAAGAAATTTGCCAAAGGAAAAACGTGAAGAGAGAACTGAACTGAAAATAGATAGTAAATCTTCTTGCGGGGGGGGGGGGGGGGGGGGGGGCGCGCGCGCGCGCGCGCGCGTGTGTGTGTGTGTGTGTGTGTGTTGTGTGGGTGTGTGTGCGTTGTGTGTGTGCGTGCGAGCGTGCGTGCGTGTGTGTGTGGGGTGGGGGGGGGGGGGGGGGGGGGGGAGGGCGCGCGCGCGCGCGCGTGCGTGTGTGTGTGTGTGTGTGTGTGTGTTGTGTGTGTGTGTGTGTGCGTGCGTGCGCGCGTGCGTGCGTGTGTGTGTGTGTGTGTGTGTG
Organism: Conus betulinus; assembly: GCA_016801955.1. Lineage (NCBI taxonomy): Eukaryota > Metazoa > Mollusca > Gastropoda > Neogastropoda > Conidae > Conus > Conus betulinus. Next base: position 140,115 of record JADBJO010004174.1, on the reverse strand, counting down.
TGTGTGTGTGTGTGGTGTGTGTGTGTGTGTGTGTGTAAAACTTGTTTGTTACACTGTAACAGATAAAGTACGTGAGTGAACTGTAAATCGGCGAAGTGATAGCTACACTGACTGGTTAAAACGGGAGACTAAGAACTGTAGAATATCGAAACGTTTGTTCCATTTTGACTGGAAAAATGGAAAGAAAAGTAAAAAGAAAGAAAGAAAATGAAACGTGGAACGGCGAACGGTCTGACACATCGGAACTGTTGAATTAAGACAGTAAACCGAAAAGAAAAAAACAAACAAACAAACAAACAAAAAACCCGGTGAACTGTTCGCTATTTACTGTGTATTCCTGAAGTCAAAGAGAAAAATTGTAGTACGGCGAACTGTTTGTGGTACTCGATTGGTATATTAAAAAAAAAAAAAAAAAGTAAAAGTAAACTGTAGTACGGCGAACAGTTTGTGACTGGTAAATTATAAAAAAAAAATGTTTGTAGTACGTGACTGGCAAATTTAAAAGAAGAGAAAAGAGAGTAAACTGTAGTACGGCGAACTGTTTGTAGTACGTGACTGGGAAAAAAAAAAAAAAAACTGTAGTGCGGCGACTGTTTGTAGTACGTGAATGGTAAATTTAAAAAAAAAAGGAAACTGTAATACGGCGAACTGTTTGTAGAACGTGACTGGTAAATGATAATAATAATAAAAAAAAAAAAAACTGTAGTGAGGCGAACTGTTTGTAGTACGTGACTGGTAAAAAAAAGAAAAAAGTAAACTGTAGTACGGCGAACTGTTTGTGGTACGTAACTGGTGACTCGTAAATTTGTTGTACGTGACTCGTAAATTTAAAAAAAAAAAGGTTTGTTTATACTTAGTACGGCGAACTGTTTGTAGTACGTGACTGGTAAATTTAAAAAAAAAAGTAAAAACTGGAGAAAGGTGAACTGTTGTCAAGTGTGATGGGTGCTTTATAAAAAGAATAAATTAGGGAACGGTGATTTTTTTTTTTCACAGAAAAATTATAACTAATCCTCCTCCAGACACAGGGGACGAAACAAATTACAAGACAAAGCAAAAAAAAAATTATTATAAGTCCGCCATGCAAGAGGATCAACAAATGTTGCTGTTGTTGTTGTTGTTGTTGTCGTACCCTGGCTAAGAGACTCCAAGGATCATCCGAACAGCTGAAGTACTGGAACACTATGGTACAAAATGCATCAGCTGGGGATGAGAACATGACGTGTGTGACCGTTTTTGATTACCCCGCCACGTGGGCAGCCACACTCCGACTTTGGGGGATTTGGGAGACTGATAATGTTATGCTGGGAGCTTGTCACCACTGAAGACAATCCCTGCATAACTATGCAGAGCATAACAACATTTTGATGTTGCCTTGGTGTTCTAGCCTATGTCAATTGGCCTGACACAGCCTTAAGCCAAGGCGGGGACCAACAAATTATATATTACTCCATTCTATGTATCAAAAGGGTAACGTGCAGAAATGCGAAGCCTTGCATATACACTGTTAATGCGAATTTCAGACAATCAAATCGAGAATGGGGGAACTGCGAGTTTTCACTGTAACTGATCCCTCAAGTGAGTAAAATGCAGAAGAGCTCATTGTTGATTTACTCGGTGACTAGTAGGTTAATTAAGAGAGTATAAGGTAGGGCGCTGACATGATAGCGAAGATGGATGCGGATGATTGTCTCTCCTTGATTTTTTTTTTTTTTTTTTTTTTGTGTCGTTTAATGCATTTGTTGTTGCTGAAGCCCCCCCCCCCCCCCCCCCCCCCCCCCCCTTCCCCACCCATCCATGTTCTTTTTTTCCGGGACCTTTTCCAAAGCAAATGGCGAGCTTTTCAGAGCGACCTTGTTAGGAACAGATGGTCCAATGCAATAAAAAAAAAAATGAGTGTACGTGTGTGATTGCATGCAGAGAGAGAGAGAGAGGAGAGAGAGAGAGGAGAGAGAGAGAGAGAGAGAGAGAGAGAGAGAGAGAGAGGACAGACAGAGACAGACAGACAGACAGAGACAGAGACAGAGACAGAGAGAGAACAGACAGACAGACAGACAAAAGAGAGTGTGTGTGTGCGCATGCGTGCATTCATGCACATGAGAGAGAGAGAGAGAGAGAGAGAGAGAGAGAGAGAGAGAGATTACAAAACAAGCATGCTCCATTTATAATTCCTGTTATAAGGAGAGATGGAAGGTGGGGGGAAAGGAGGAGGTAGGTGGAGGCAGGGAATTTCACATTAATGTGCATACCACGCAATTGTGCAAACCCCTTCCACCCCCACCCCCGCCCCCTTCTCACCCTCTCCTCGAACCAATAGTAACCCTGTTTCAAAAGCACACACACACACACACACACACACACACACACACACACACACCGCTATCCCCCCACTCTCCTCCCCTCCCCCCTTCCTTCCCTCCTCCATTCCTTCAAACGCTAATTCACACAAAATGTTTGTCATCAAGGTTAAAAAAAAGAAGAAGTAGAAGAAAAAAACCCTCTCATGCCGCAAAATGATTGACTCCCTCCCTACTGGATCTGACAGATGAAGCACCAAGACTTTTAAACCTAACCTACTGGATCTGAGAGATGAAGGACCAAGACTTTTTAAACCTAACCTACTGGATCTGAGAGATGAAGGACCAAGACTTTTTAAACCTAACCTACTGGATCTGAGAGATGAAGGACCAAGACTTTTTTAAACCTAACCTGGACTGAGAGATGAAGGACCAAGACTTTTTAAAGCTAACCTACCTGAGAGACGTTTTTAAACCTAACCTACTGGATCTGAGAGATGAAGCACCAAGACGTTTTAAAACCTAACCTACTCTGATCTGACAGATGACGTTTTAAACCCAAGACTTTTGACAAACCTAAACCTAAACGCACAGGTATAGCCTATCCATGAACAGGTGATTCAACTGACCAAACTTCAGCTGAGGGAGGAGGGGGAGGAGGAGGAGGAGGAGGAGAGATGGTACGTGGATGAAAGGGGGAGGTGGGGATGGGGTTGGGGATGGGGGCGGAGTGGGGATGGCGGATCCAACTACAGAGCGGACAGACACAAGACAGGGATTAATGGGCGCGCGGCCTGACGGTTCAATTCTCGGGACCGGACCTAATCTATCTGTCGCCCTGCAGGGCTCTGTCACCTAGGTGTCAATTCTCCACGCTGCCGCGCGCGCGCACGCGCACCCACCGCCCACCGCCGCTGCTGCTTAGGCCAGCGTCCACTCTACCGGCGTTGCTGGCCTGTGATCTTGTGTCGCCCCGGAAGTGATGGCGGTCACGTGATGGCGGCCATGATCCGGGAACTGTCGCTGCGACCGCTGCTGCGAGCGTGGAAGCAGCAGGGCGCTGCGTGTGTGTCTCTCTCTGTTCTTCCTTAAGGTTTTCCGCTCCGCTTCCTTCTCTCTGCCCCTTGATGAGGCGGAGCGCAAACAAGACAGCAACGTTGATGACGACAGTCCCGGGCTTGCGATGGTCGCCCGAGGCAGCTACGAGGCGTGCTGGAAATAAGCTGGTGATGTGGGAAAAGGAAAGAGGTGGGACGGTACGGGGAGGGGGGGGGGGGGGTGTCCAGGACAAATCAATTGAAGTAGGTGGAGATTGTCCATCTCCTGACCTCGCTCCATGAGGCTAGGAGAGGAGGAGGAGGAGGAGGAGGGAGGGGGGGGGGGGGGGGGGAGGATGGGGAGAAGGAGAGGGGAAAGTGGGCGTGGTGTCGGTCGGCCCCGAAGAAGAAGAACGCTGTGCCGGGAAGAGATCAAACGACAGCGGATGGGCCATTTTCCGCCCCAGCGCCCTGGAAGAAGAGTAGAACCAACAGTTGCCAATCACCATGTTGGGGTCGCTTAATCAAACGACGTGACAAGAAAACCCCTGTCTTTCTTACTACTCCCTCCCCGGCCAGTTTGAAGCGATTACCTTCCCCCCCCCCCCACACTCCCCCCCCCCCCCCGTCGTCCCCTCTCCCACCCTCCCTGCTTGACCACAATGAACCCTGCGCAGTGTCGCCGACATCACAGAGAACTCCGCCGTTGCGTCCTGTTTACCCCCCAGCGGAAAGGCGGAAGCGACTCAAAGAGACAAACGGGCAGGATCAAGAAAGCCGTAACCGCTGATGGGCACCGTAAAACAACAGTCTGGAGACATTCGCCAACACTTAGGAGGAAAGGCTAATGCCCACCACCCCACCCTGGGGGGGGGGGGGGGGGGGGGGGGAGGCTGGGTGTGGCGTCCTCACAGCAGGACTAGCTGGAAACGGGTACCTGGTGTTGGAGGGGTTGCAATTAGCGGTTGAAAGACAGCCACAAAACCAGCATCTTCAGGTCTTTGTCAGGATGGCTTACTTCAAGAGGATTCAAAGGAAATCTGAGGCAACGAAAACCAGCAGCACAGCGGTAGGTACAGGCAGAAGAAAGAGGGACGAGGAACACTTAAGTTTTAAGGCGCGAGTGTGTCTGCTCTCCACCTTCATGCAGACAGACCCCACATACACCTCACTATTCTCCTCATGTTTTTGCTCACTGCTGTTGTCCAAACGTGTGTTGTTGTTTTTTTTTTTTTTTTCACGCTAATTGGTAACTTTGTGTATGTAGAAATAGGCTTGTGCCTTCCAGTACGTATACTAGGTTGACATATCATCAAAATTATCATAGATATTACGAGAAAGATGCCTGACATTGTGAAAGGCGAAGGGGATTCGAAACTGTTTTTTTTGTGTGTTTTTTTTCTTCAAAGAAGTCTGTGGGGAGAATGGTGGGGGTGGGGTGAGAAGGAGGAAGAGAAAGGAAGGAAAGAGGAAGAGGGATTTATCACAAAACATGCTCGTTTAGCGAATAAAAGTAACACTCACCCAAAAGTTAGTGAGAGGACAGGGGTGGGGGAAGGCAAAGTGCTTTGGAGGGTGAGGGAGGAAGGGAAGGGGGGGGGGGGGGGGGGGGGGGGGCTGTCGCGATACAATTACATCCTCTCCATTCAAGGCATGACACCAGCATTGTCTCCTTAGGAGCATGGGAAGGGGAAGGGGGGGGGGGGGGGGGGGGGGGGAATTCTGGAATGGACTTTTGAAGGCGCTTTCAGAATTGTCTTTTTTCAGAACTGGTCCGGGAG
>JADBJO010004174.1:115000-130000 GCA_016801955.1 Conus betulinus | reverse complement strand
TGTTTTTTTTCTTTCTTTTTTCTTTTTCTCTGAACGGATCTCAAACGATTCAAATGGGAGTCTTATTTACTGCAAATGCATCTATTGGTACACTGCTGCCATGCTGCCACTACTGCTACTACTACTACTACTACTACTACTACTACTGCTACTACTGCTACTACTACTACTACTCTCGCATACACACTGTGTACACACATACATTCTCTCTCTCTCTCTCTCTCTCTCTCTCTCTCTCTCTCTCTGCACGTGGCCTAAAAGTAGCGTCACTCTTTTACAGACGGCAAACACACACTAAAACCCACCAATCAAGTTCACCCCACACCCCTTGAAATGGGCCCCAGGGTAGAATTCAGCAACAGAGACGGTAAAGCTACTAATCCTTTTAGTCTCTGCTCGCAAATAACCCGTCAGGCTACATTCCCCCCACGGTAGCTTTGTGCGAGTTTAATTTCCCGACATTATACTCCACTCGCCGATACATGACACCCTCGGCCACCATATTGGCACCCTGCAGGATCAAAGGTCACGTGGTACCGTGACGTCACGGTGGCAGGGCGCCTCGTGCGATGTCACGGGACTGCGAGGCCGGAAGTGACATAAATCTGACGTCAGAGCAGGAGGGTTGGGGGGGGGGGGGGGGGGGGGGGGGGGGGGAGGGAGAAAGGGACGTAACTGGTTTGGGGGGTGGGGGGTGGGGGAGGGAGTTTGGAAAGGGGAGTTAAACCGGAGATAGGTTTGTGTCATTTGAAGAAGGGATGAGAGTGCGAGACTATTAGAACTCCATAGGGGAGCGGGAGACTGGAGATGAGAAGGGAAGGTATGAAGGGGGGGGGGGGGGGGGGGGGGGGGGGGTGAGATATCCATTTTCATTTTATGTCAGGAATTGGATTTCGCGTTGTCATCGTAAACAAAGGAGATTTCAACCGCCTCTCTCTCTCTCTCTCTCTCTCTCTCTCTCTCTCTCTCTCTCTCTCTCTCGTTCACAGAGAAGTGTTTCTTTGTTCTTGGAGTTGTGCTCCGAGGTGTCCATTCCAGACGGGCACATCTAATTCAAACAGGGATTAATACCCACATACACGCGCAAGCATTTCACAAACTCACATACAGGCAAGCAGGCTGCATAGATGTTTACCGTCTCCTCCAGTGTCCCCTTCTGTCTTGACCAGACGTCGCTGACGCATTGTGTCTGACCAACGACTGGAGCTGTGTGAAAGTAGGCAGCATTTTCAGTCTTGAGCATCAAGGTCAAAAACGTCATGGTGCCGAAAGTCAACGGGTCGATACAGGAAGCTGTGTGCGTTACGCGAGTTGAGAATGCCGTCGGCCCCTTCTACCAATCAGAAATCGATACTGCTTTGGGTGCGTGGGGACGACAATAATGGTTCAATATAATTCGGACAGATTTCCTTTGGGGGCTTTTAGCTCTTTACGAAATTATTTATTTTGTTCATTGAAAATTATGACGTAGATTCTAAATGGGGGAAAGGTGAATTGGATTCCAGATTCTCTGAACCTGGTTTTTGTCTTTTCTTTTATCGCTGTTTCTTTTATGTGCAAATGTTTTCAGGGATTGCAGTAACCTGACTGTGGCCGTCTAATGGAACAAGATGAAGATATTTAGCAATCTGCGTGATTTCGTCCAGATTTGTTGACTGGGAGGAAGAGACTTCGGCTATTAGTTGTAAACCGCTACGAGAGTTGCAGATTTTTTCGCCCATCTTTTTCGTTCAGGCGTTTATAGTGCTACAGTAGTCCAAACCAAAAAGAAAAGGGGGAAAAATAGGAAAAAAAAAAAAAAAAAAAAGAAAGTGGTAGGCACCACACGTGGGTCTGCTGATACCATGACTTCTGGAAAATTGTTTTCCTTAATAACAAAAAAAAAAACAAAACAAACAACAAACAAACAAACAAACAAACAAAAACAACAACAACAACAACAATATGAGACCTTTTTGGTTGTGTAATGATATTCTGTCTTTCGAACGTAAATTGTTTTAAGAATTAAAAGAAAAATGTTTTTCTTGCGCCAGTGTAGAAATTAGACAAAAACAAAACAAACAAAACAAAAAAGGGTATCCTTTTACACCCAAAACTATTCTCCAGTAAGCCGAAACTCAGATATTAAAGCGAAGAATGTACTGCTCGAAAAAAACATTTGTATGTGGAAATGTGTTTCCAAACGACAACCATACGCGACAGTTGCTTGCAGGCACACACGGACTAACAAGTGCATTCTGATTTGGTAGATCATACTCTTATTTTGATTACAGCCCTCAAAGCTTTTTACATGATAGAAAGGCTGATGTAAATCCTATGGAATTTGTAAAGAATGTTTATAAGCCAGAATGCCCAATGAGAAGTTTAAAGTTATTCCTCTGTCATTATCATTATTATTATTATCATTATTAATGATGTTTTATCCTTTTCTTTTTGCATTTGCTTGTATGTGTATTCATGGGTACTATTTTGAAGGAAAACATTATGATAATAACAATAAAAGAAAGGGTTTTCTACAGGTTTTCTGATGTAACGAAAATTCTGCCCTTAAGACCACAAAGTGATGATTTTAGCGAGTTGTTGTCGTTGTTGTTGTTGTTGTCGTCGTCGTCGTTGTTGTTTTTAAGTAGATAGGCCGGGTTTGGGTATCGTCACGCATCGGTACAATCAGGTCACACTCGACAAATAGATTCTTGTGCTCGGACAGAAATAGTGTTTTTTTTTTTTTTTTTTTTTTTTTTAATTTCTTCCTCACGGTGAGAGCGACTAGCACAGCGTTGTTTTTGATCGTTGGTGGGTTTGGCTGATGTTTTGAGGAAAAAATGAATACAGTATTATATTCAGTCTCACATATTTCTGTCCTAGCATGCGTATGTGTACGCACCCGTGTCTATCTATCTCGATCTATACCTGTGTGCGTGTGTGTGTTGTGTGTGTGTGTGTGTGTGTGTGTGTGTGTGTGTGTGCGTGTGTGCGTGCGTGCGTGCGTGCGTGTGTGTGCGTGTGTGTATGTGTGTGTGTGTGATCAATGTTTTTTATATGGGGGTCATTTGTGGGTTGCCTGTGATTGAAATTGATGCTATTCTGTACAAGTTACTGATATTCCAATATTTTGTATGAAACCTTTAGCTTCAAGAGAAGGATTGTTGCTTAAAAGTCCAACCACCCACACAAATCATGCATGTAACATGTGCATGCACGCGCGCCAACAAAAATCGACGTAGGAACCACAAATGCAAAAAATGAATTAAGTGGTAGACTTCTAATATGAGTTCTGCTCTCACACTTGTATTCGAAAATTTTAGAGCTTGTAGGACTGATTTTGAATCAACGCAAAGTAGTATTTGAAATGCAGGAAACTGAAAATCAAGAAGAAAGTTTAATGCCATAATAATGGCAACAAGTTCCGCAGTGTGTGTGTGTGTGTGTGTGTGTGTGTGTGTGTGTGTGTGTGTGTGTGTGTGTGTGTGCGTGCGTGCGTGCGCGCGCGCGCACGGTTATATACAAACGAGAGAGAGAGAGAGAGAGAGAGAGAGAGAGAGAGAGAGAGAGAGAGACAGACAGACAGACAGACAGACAGACAGACAGACAGAACATAAAACGGCAGACGTATAAATTCTTCCAAAGTTTATTGCCACTGATAAATTTTTTTCCTCTCTCTTTTCACACACAAAAACACACACATAACTGCACACACTTACTTGAAATACACGCGCAAAATCTTACACACAGACAGTCCCAAAAACCAGCGTTCGCCATTATGCAAGCGCACGTACATTACACGTCTTACCTATGTCATACATAAATAAATAATAATCATAGAGCATATCCGGACAATTTGTACACAAACCACAGTTAATACTGACCATATGATCTACGCACATCATCTATATGCTACTAACATTAGGGAAACAATTCATACGAAAAAATCTATGACTTTTGTTTCAGTACATCGTGGCACATTGGTCAATGTTATGAATTAACAGGTGGGGGGGGGGGGGGGGGGGGGGGGGGTGGGGAGGGAGGGACGCAGATTCAACCCCCTACACATATTATTCAGTTATTATGGGATTTGTCGTGTCTGGTCGGCTTCCATCCAGAATGATGGAATTTGCTATGGGTGGTTTCTTCATTGGGGGAAAGACCTTTCGGAACACGCACACAAATACCGGAGTGCCACCCGTTTTGCCTACTCGTGCGTTTCGTCAACGCTGTGTTCTCCCAAAACCGGCCCCTCGTCTTTTCCGTCAGCGCATCAGCACAGTCGTTTCGCCTACAGGTGTTTGCCACAAAATCAGTTAATGCTCAGGTTTCTTGGTAGAAACTTTTTTTCCCCAAGTATCAAAATAGTCTTCCATAGTTTGCGCCCGAATTTCCTGATCAACACCGCAGATGTCTGCATCTCCCGGGCCTGGTCGACGCCAGCATGAATGACTGGCTGAAGCGTAGAGACTAACTGTGCTATCATGTGTAGTCTCAAAGCACACCGAAACTCTATGACATTTATTTGATTAGCCTCACTGATTACATTATATAAAAAATCAAATTCGGTGGCCATTCATGCCCTGCTCTGCTGAATGACCTCAGGGTGCATGATATTTGGGGGAAAAAAAAAAGGCGGGAAAAAGGGGGAAAACTCTACAGTTAAACTGGCGACAAGGTGGATGATAAATGAAAATTACTCTCTTGTAATCTTTTGTGCCTTAACTACGTTTAGTCAGTAGAAGCACATTCGAGGTCGAGTTCGCTAACTGCAAGCAATTTATTTGACTTCCACACCTTTAAAAGGAGTAACACCAGTTCAAAGATCATGTTTAGTGCCAAAGCTACGGAGTTTGTTACTCTGATAGTACATAACTCTCCCCCCCCCTCACACCTTTTTTTCCACCTTTTTTTTTTTTTTTACGTTTCCCAAATGCTTTTCGTTTTAATGCTGAAAAGGGACTGTCAGTTGCGAAAGTTAGTCATTCACGCTTCTTCCTTTTTTCCCCCTTACCCAAACAAAAATCACCTTTGATTGTTATACAAAGTACGAAGGTGAGAATGACGAATACATTTTTGAACGTGATACAAACTGACAACGTTCAGTGATTTATTGAAAGGTTAGTACCTTCTTTGTATGGGTGGAAAAAATAAAAAGACGCATCACGCCTAATGACGGCTGTCTTGTTCACGGACGCGACTTGAAAGTGGTTGTTTAATCACACACACACACACACACACACACACACACACACACACAAAACTAACTTTGCGATGGCACGAATCCACGTACGTGTAATCTGCCTCGCATTCACCATCTGCGACAGGTAAAATCGTACAAACCTCTGGACCAGGGTAAGTTTCAATGATGACAGTCGCACATGGGAATGGAACGTTCAAAATGGATCTTTATACAACACTGTGGATCTTAATTACCTGAGAGAAAAAGTAAAGGGGGGACACACACACACACACACACACACACACACACATAGAGAGAGAGAGAGAGAGAGAGAGAGAGAGAGAGAGAGAGAGAGAGAGAGAGAGAGAGAGAGAGAGACAGACAGACAGACAGACAGATACAGGGAGCGGGGTGTGTGTTAGGGTGCCGAGGTTCATGCTGTTCCGTTCAATAAACTGCTTATGTAATAATAACACACGTCAGCTGCGTGGATCCATAAAACATAATTACATGAAATGAACAGTTTTCAAAAGAAATAAGCAGTGCCTTTAGAGGCAAGATCAATTCATTCCTCCCTCACATGTGCAGTCAAATCTTGGCGACTCTCTCTTCGACATAACAAGTCGTAGCCCCCCCTCCCCTCCACCCCCCGACACACATACCGCACCGTACTTCGTATAGTACTAGCGCCATTATTCATCAACAAAAAACATATGACCCTTGTCCTATTCAACTGAGAACTAAGACTTGATGATGCACTCTTCGTATCACGAAAACCACCATGGTATAACATAGTAAACCCGTCTGGTCGTCTAAATCCGTTCATTCTCGCTAATCGATTCCACACGATGTACTCGTCATATCATCTGTATCCATTCATTCAACACCCCAGTGCAGCGCTTATGATATCATGATCAAAGGTGGTATTTGACAGCGCCTATTCAAACGACCCTTTCTTCTTCCCTCACTCATTTACTTGTTGTCCAAAGGTTTTCTTCTTCTTCTTCTTCCTCCCTGCCTTTTGTGGGCCACGCGAACAGCTTTGTGGATTGAAAGTATTAGCATTTTTGTTTTGTTTTATCGTGTTCTGTGATGTACAACATAACATTTTCAGTTGTGGTTGACTTGCTAAAGAATGAAACGGTGCACGGTGTCCTCTGGGAACACTCTCTCCGTTCTGCAGTGTCCGTTTGGCCGTTACTGAATATTAATCCCACATGCTTGTCGTTCTTTTCTTTTCCCTTTCTTCTCTCTTCTTTTTTCTTTCTCTTCTTTTTTTTTAATCCGAAAGTGGTATATTAGACAGAATGGATCTCGCCCTCAGCACAACCTGATTTTATGCCACCAGATTAGCTATCGTATCGTGAATATATACAAATTGTGCATTTGGTGAAGTTCATTTTTTCCCCTCAATCCCCCCCCCCCCCCCCCCCGCCCCATTTTACGTCATAACGGCCCTAAAAGGTATTTAGTTCGTTCTTTTTCATTGTCTTCAATATTGTTTTGTCTTGCCTAAAGAAGACCAAAGATGTCGAAACGCGTCGTGTGTTTTGCCTTGTAATTTGTTCGTCTCTTTCTTTCGGCGGGTACAGTAATTTTTCTTTAAAGTGTGGCTGTAAAAGGGGTCTGTGTGATCCGGCTGGGTTATAATCAAACAGACGTTAGTGAAACGCCACTCTACGTTTTACCTTGGTTCTGATATGCCGATAGCTGTGATGGTGGACCGTTTTGATTGTTGGTCACCGTTGTTTTGATGATACACATGGACGGTACACGGTTTGGCCCTTGAAATCCAACATTTTTTCTCCATTCCTCTTGCACCCCCATGACTTACATCCATCTTTTACTTTCTTTCTTGCCCACGCAAAAGACTTCTTCCTTTTCAATAAGACTTTCAATCGTCACATTCATTTTCTTTTTTCATTATTCACTGGAACCACTATTTTTTTCTTTTCGAATTTTACTCATTTTCTTTACTTGGCCATCCTCCCACCTGTCGTTTAGGGTTAGTGTCCGAGGAGTGACTTCCCTTGTCCGTGATTTGTCCTTTCCCCTCCAGCAGTTTATGTATCCCTGTCCAACAGCTTACTGCATCCCCATGCAAGAACTTCCTTTATGTCCCCCATACAATAGTTATTCTTTATCCCAACAACTTTCTATACCCCCCCCCCCCCCCCCCCCCCCCCCCCCAATCGCCCCATCCCCATCCCATTCCTTCACGCGCATCTAATAGCTTTCAACCCCATATACTTTCTAAAAATCCCACATCCAATACGTTTCTTCATTCCCTGTCCAATAGCTTTTTACATTCCCAATAGCCAATCGCTTTCTTCTTCATCCCCATCAAAACAGTATCCTTCCTTCATCCAACAGCATTCTCCAGGCCCGTCCAATAGTTTTAACTGATCCAACTATCCATTATCCAACTTTTTAAAAATCCCTATCTTACATCCAATAGCTACGTTCCCTGATCTTCATTCCCTGTCCAAGCTAGTAACCCCTTTTTTTTTGACATATCGTATCTAATAGCTTTCTTCATCCCCTATCCGATCCAATAGTTTTTTGTCATCCCCTTTTAACCCCTGATCCAACAGTATCCTTCAGCTCCACCCAACAGCTTCTTAATCCCTCCAGGCCCCCTGTCCAATAGCTATCTTAACCCCCTGATCCAACAGCTATCTTAACCCCTGATCCAACAGCTATCTTAACCCCTGATCCAACAGCTATCTTAACCCCTGATCCAATAGCTATCTTAATCCCTGATCCAATAGCTATCTTAATCCCTGATCCAACAGCTATCTTAATCCCCTGATCCAATAGCTATCTTAACCCCTGATCCAATAGCTATCTTAACCCCTGATCCAACAGCTATCTTAACCCCTGATCCAACAGCTATCTTAACCCCTGATCCAACAGCTATCTTAACCCCTGATCCCTGCTATCCAACCCCTGATCCAACAGCTATCTTAACCCCTGATCCAACAGCTATCTTAACCCCTGATCCAATAGCTATCTTAATCCCTGATCCTGATCTAACCCCCTGCTATCTTAATCCCCTGATCCAACAGCTATCTTAATCCCTGATCCAATAGCTATCTTAACCCCTGATCCAACAGCTGATCTTAACCCCTGATCCAACAGCTATCTTAACCCCTGATCCAACAGCTATCTTAAACCCCTGATCCAACAGCTATCTTAACCCCTGATCCAACAGCTATCTTAATCCCTGATCCAACAGCTATCTTAATCCCTGATCTATCTTAATCCCCTGATCCACAGCTATCTATCTTAAATCCCTGATCCAACAGCTATCTTAAACAGCCTGATCCAACATCTTAATCCCTGATCCAACAGCTATCTTAATCCCTGATCCAACAGCTATCTTAATCCCTGATCCAACAGCTATCTTAATCCCTGATCCAATAGCTATCTTAATCCCTGATCCAACAGCTATCTTAATCCCTGATCCAATTCATGTATTCATGCCCATCCCTGACAAGCTTCTGCCATCCCCCATCCGAAATTTCTCTTTTCCCATCCAATAATTGTCTTTATTCCTCATCCAATTTTTTTTTTTTAATTCCCCATCCATATATTTCTTTTTTTTTATTCCCCATGCAATAGTTTTCTTCAACACTGACCAAAAGTTTTTGTTTCTCCGTCCCCCATCCATAGCTCTCTTCATCCCTTATCCAATAATTTCCTTCATTCTCTTTTAACAGTTTCTCCATTCCCATGCAGTGTTTTTTTTTCCCCCATTCCCATGAGACAGTTTTTCCTCATCCTCAGTTCAGTTCAGTGGTTGTATCTAATGTCTCTTCATCCAAGATGACATAAATCAATGAACGATAAAAAAAAAACCTTCTCAATAATTCTCACATATATACACAGAACTTATAATATAGACCCTGGCCCTGAAGTTTTTGGATCCTCGTAATAATCTGGCCCCTTCAGATTGAGCATAACAGTTGCGACATCAGTAATGCATGGATGCCATAAAAATACAACTTACTTTTGTTTCGTTATCCTCCAGCCAGTGATTACACACACTCGCACGCACCCGCAAGCCAAATATTATTGGCACTGCCATAAAACTGTCAGTTTTCTCCTTATCGTCACTTGTTTTCTTTAGTCTCAATGTATCCGAAGGTAGTATGTATTTTCTACTATCCATTTCCCCCGACTCCTCCCCACAGTGCGTTTCCTTCCATCTTGGATGGGATGGGCGGAGGGGGGTGGATGGGGGTGGGGTGGGGGATCCTTCTAAAAAAAAAAAATCCTTCTACCAAAAATCCCCGACAGCATTATGTTTTTATCAATGTTCGTTCTCGTCTTCCTGTCCTTTTATTTGTTCTTAAACCACGCAGCGCCCTGTCTTTCTAACCAAAGCCCCCACCTCACTCCCAAGCTCCGCCCCACCACCCAAACCGACAATCTCTCTCTGATCCTTCACCCCCCCCCCCCCCCCTCCCCCACCTTCCACATTCTAGTCTTTTACCCAGCCATGATCTTTCCTTTTCCTCCACCGAAACATGATTTCTGATTCTTCAGAAAAGACGTTTATAGATCAAGTGTTTTCCTCATTCATTTATTTTTTTCCGTTCAACCGAGAGCTTTGTTCCCTCCAACCTTCCCTCCTCAAAAGAGCTTTGTTCCCTCCGCCTTTCCCTCCTAAAAAAAAACTGACAATCTGCATGCATTATAACAAAATGACAGTCACTATACCCAAACTTTCGCCTCGGTTTTGTTTTCTCTTCGTAAAATCAAATATTTCTTTCCTGCCGTCTACCAATCTATTGGCTCAAAACCTCTATCAGTTATATTTTCATTTGCATCCTACATTAATATTTTTCCTCCATCTATCAGGTGTCTTCCAACCGCAAGAGGTTATATTTTCTTTTCTTTTGCATCCTACATCAATATTTTTCCTCCATCTATCAGGTGTCTTCCAACCGCACCACCACCACCGTATTTTTCATCTGTCCGATGTTTATTTTTATTTTCACTTTTCTTCCAGTTAAATACTTGATTTTCACTTCTTCTCCCCATTTTATTGTCCTGTCCTCAAACGAAACAGTTATTCAATCAATCCTAAAGATTTGCGTGAAAAATATTCCAACGAAACTAATCGTCACCCCCACTCGCCCCTTCTCCACTTTCCCCAATCCCTCGTATCCCTTTCCCCTCCCTCTCCTCGAAATCCACGGCCCTCCTACTCTCCCTCCCCCCCCCCCCCCCCCCCAATGGTCATTGTTCTTTCCCCCATCTCAGACAACAGACATTTTTTTTTTTTTTTTGGGGGGGGGGGGGGGGGGGGGGGGGGGGGGGGTCCTTCTCCACCTCCGTATTACTAAGATCATGAAGTCTCCCTGCTCTGTGACGAAAGCCTTTTTTTTTACTTTACCCTCTATCCCTCCCTCCTTCCTCTCCCGTCTCTTCTCCTCAACAGCTCTTGATTCATCCAACACACACACACACACACACACACACACACACACACACACACACACACACACACATCACACACACACACACACACACACACACACACACACACACACACACACAGTACACGCATGCGCGCGCGCATCTCTTTTTTCCACTCGAGTCATTTCGTCCATCCTACCAAAAGGAAACCATCTCCTGTTGTCTCTTTCAATCAATGCCAGCTGACAGTTCACCCAATAAATCCACTGAGAGGGGAAAGTTTAAAACCTTTAAAACCCCCTTCCTCCCTATCTCGACGACTTTATTTTTCGTCTCGCCCATGATAAAAAAAGAAAATCTCTTTCCCTTCCACTAAAGTCTGTTTTCCATCCGACCAAACAAAGCAGTCTTCCTTTTCTTTTTTCAACTAGTCGCTGCCAATCCACATTTCAACCAGAAGGGCCTTAATCCACAGGGACAGAAAAGCATCCCCCCCCCCCCTCCCACACACACACACCTCCCCTTCCGGTCCACGCTTCCAGCAACGTTTTTAATCTCTGCAAACACAAAAGTCCTCTTCCTTTTCACTGAAGTCTGGTTTCGACCACCTTAATAAAACTGTCTCATTTTCTCTCATTGCATACGCTCAGTTCACTAGGGCATTACCCCCAATCCACAGGGACAGAAACGCGACCCCCCCCCCCCCCTCTCTCTCTCTCTCTCTCTCTCTCGCTCTCAATCACTGTGCACGTTGATCTCCTCGTCTTCCTCGTCTCGGAAAACACACCGATAGCTCGTCGCAGCTGACGTCCACGTTGGAGTTGCTCTCACTGAGGTTCGACTTGACGTCATCGCTGAGCGGCTCCCCGTCGTCCTCGTGACGCAGGTCCTCGGACATCACGTCCTCGCCGTCCTCCTGCCGCACGTGCACGCGCCGGTGCCTCTCCAGGTTGCTCTTGTGGCTGGTGGCGTAGTCGCACACGCTGCAGAGGAAACTCCTTCTGCCCGTTGTGCACCGACAGGTGGCGCTTGAGCAGCGCCTTGCGGCAGAAGCGGCGCGCGCAGTAGAAGCAGGTGTAGCCGTGGTAGTGGAAGATGAGCGCGTGCTCGCGCAGCGCCGCCTTGGTGCGGAAGAGGAGGCCCGCAGCACTCCAGCAGCTTGGCCGACAGCTGGTGCATGGTCAGCATGTGCCGCTTCAGGTTGTTGCGCCGGTCCGTCGTGTAGCGGCACTGCGGGCACGGGAACAGCTTGCGGCCGTAGGGCGACGTCCCCAGCACCCCCGTCGGAGGCGGCTCTGCCGACATCAACAGCGGAGACAGTCCCGGAGCAGGAGGAAGGGCAGGATGAGGATGAGGATGAGGATGAGGGTGAGGAGGAGGCCCACCTGCCCCTATGCGCTCTTCCCTGCCTCCCCCCCAGCGGCGCTCATGGGGGGCAAGGGCAGCATGCCACGGAGAGCCGCCGGCGGGACGGTCAGGGTTGGTAAAGGTGACGTCATGACCAGTGATGTAGGTGCTTTGGGAAGCATGACGTCAGAAGGAAGTCTTTCGGAAGCAAGCCTCTCCGAAGAAAGTCGTTCAGAGCTGGTTCTTTCTGACGCAAGTCTCTCTGTTGCACGTTTCTCCGAGGCGAGCCTCTCTTTGGCCAGCCTCTCCGAGGCATGCCTCTCGTTTGCCAGTCTCTCTGAGGCAGCCTCTCGTTTTACCATCTTTCCGAGCAAGCCTCTCGTTTACCAATCTCTTCCGAGGCAAGCCTCTCGTTTGCCAATCTCTCCGAGGCAAGCCTCTCGTTTACCAATCTCTCCGAGGCAAGCCTCTCGTTTACCAATCTCTCCGAGGCAAGCCTCTCATTTGCCACCAACCTCTCTGAGGCAAGCCTCTCGTTTGCCAGTCTCTCTGAGGCAAGCCTCTCATTTGCCACCAACCTTTCTGAGGCAAGCCTCTCATTTGCCAGTCTCTCTCGAGGCAAGCCTCTCATTTGCCACCAATCTCTCCGAGGCAAGCCTCTCATTTGCCACCAATCTCTCTGAAGCAAGCCTCTCATTTGCTAATCTCTCTGAGGCAAGCCTCTCATTTGCCAGTCTCTCTCTGAGGCAAGTCTCTCATTTGCCACCAGTCTCTCTGAGGCAAGCCTCTCATTTGCCAGTCTCTCCGTGGTGGTCAGCCTCTCATTTGCCACCAGTCTCTCTGAGGCAAGCCTCTCATTTGCCACCAGTCTCTCTGAGGCAAGCCTCTCATTTGCCACCAGTCTCTCCGTGGCCAGTCTCTCCGTGGCCAACCTCCCCGAGGCCAGAAGCTGCTGGTGGTACTGTCTGAGCTGCTGCACCAGAGCCAGAGGGTGGGTGAGCGGGGGGATGGGGGAGAGGATGCAGGGGGGCACTTTATCTGCCCCGGACAGGAAGGGGATCTTCCAGGGCAGGCGCAGGTCCTGCGCGCCTGAGGAAGTCGCCCCGGGAAACAGCAAAGGGTCCGCAACTCCGCCTGGGGCAGGTCGCTGGCAGTGCAGGGGAATAGGCCTGCAAACGAAACGAGCTGAAGATGAGTGGAGAAGATGGTCACAAGCTTGACAGAGAGAAACGTGAACAAGTACATCTAATGCAAGCCCCCCCCCCCCCCCCCCCCCCCCTTCCCACCTTCTCCTTCGCCCCTAAAGAGAAGGGGGGAAAACACGAACAACAGAAGTTCATAAACATTTGCAGTTATGAACCATATCAACGTACGGCACGTACGGCAAGACAAAATAAAAAAAAGTAAGAAAAAAAGAAGAAAAAGAAAAGAAAAGAAAAATCACTGTGGAGGTTCAGGAAAATGGCACGTTCAATACAGCATAATCTAAAGGTAACAAATATTATCATTTAACTACATTAATTTCATAAAATATCAGAAAAATATACCAACGAACAAAACAACAACAAAAACGTTACCACTAACACCAGTTGTAAAGTTACAGTGAACAAAGGAGAGGGAAAAGAAAGAGAAAGAACACACTGAAAACAACTGCGTCAAGATAGGCATGTGGCACGATGTAAATGGGGAGAACCACATGGACTGTGTGGACGACAAGACAAACACAAAAAATGAAAATTACACAAAAAAAAAAGAAAAAAAAAAAAAAAAGAAACACACGAAAGAACGAATGAAAGAATGAATGAAAGAAAGAAAAGAAAAAAAAACAGAAAGAAATGGGGTGGCGTCGTTGCTCTCTCGAAATCCTCAAAGAAAACTCTTGTTGTAAGTGTAAAGTTAAATATCACACACACACCACACACACACACACACACACACACACACACACACACACACACACACAAAATCCAGTCTTTTGTGCTCATTATTGCTGCCCATATGAGAGAAAATTGTAAACATTTCTCAACACCATTAAAGCCCCAGAAAATTGTAAACATTTATCAACACCGTTAACGGCCAAGAAAATTGTACACATTTATCAACACCGTTAACGTCCCAGAAAATTGTAAACATTTATCAACACCATTAACGCCCCCCCAAAATAGTAAACATTTGTCAACAGCATTAACGTCCAGAAAAATTGTAAACATTTATCAACACCATTAACGTCCCAGAATACTGCGAAAATTTATCAATACAATTAACGCTCCAGAAAATTGTAAACATTTATCAACACAATTAACGCCCAAGAAAATTGTAAAAACTTTATCAACATCATTAACGCCGCAAATTTTGTGAAAATGTATCAACACCATAAACGCCCCAGAAAATTGTAAAAACTCATCAATACCATCAACGCGCCATGAAGTTGTAAACTTTATCAACACCATTGACGTCCCAGAATATTGCAAAAATTTATCAATACAATTAACGTCCCAGATATTGTAAACATTTATCAACACCATTAACGCCCCAAGAATATTGTGAAATTTATTAACACCATTAACGTCCAAAAATATTGTGTTAAATTTATTAACACCATTAACGCCCCAGCCCCCTCACCCTTCCCCCATTTTCTTCGGGGGTGGGGGGTGGGGGTGGGGGTGTTAAGCTCCCGTTGTTCTTTTCTATTACGTTCTCGTCCTCTTGCCAAACCTTTGAGTGTGTGTGTGTGTGTGTGTGTGTGTGTGTGTGTGTGTTACAGGTGACAGTGATGCCCCTAAACTAATCAAACAAGTCGCTGACCACCCACTCCACACACCCGCTCATAACCACCACCACCCCCCCCCCCCCCCCCCCCCCCCCCGCAAAAAAAAAAGGAAAGAAGAGAAAAGAAAAAAGACGGGTGCACATGATCCGCTAACAACAGCTTAGAATTCAACGCTTACTCAAACAATGAAAAATCATGGTTATTTCCTCCTCCCTCCTCCCTGGCATGGACCGGAAAAACAGAAGGACGGATGGTGGGGGAGGATAACACAGCAATGCACAAAACTGCGAGC
>JADBJO010004174.1:100000-102500 GCA_016801955.1 Conus betulinus | reverse complement strand
AATAATAATAACAGAAAGGAAGATTGGAAGAACAGGCTTTGCTTTGAATCTCAATCCTTGATCGAATAAGTTATCTGAGTTCTGAGTTCTCTCTCTCTCTCTCTCTCTCTCTCCACCCACCCCCCCGGAGCGGATAAGTCAACAACAACAACAAAACAAAACAAAAAAGAAAGAAAGAAAGAAAAAATAATAAAAAAAAAAGTCCGAAGGTTGTGAGGGTGTTAAAAGCCGTGGGTCGATCAGGGACCCAACACCTTGAGCACCTATCGCTGTGTAGATCACTTCGCGGGGGGGACAGGATCGCCCTCTGGCTTTTCCACTTGGCCGCCCCGCGTGGCGTGACGTCGCTCTCCGGACTCCTCCTATAGTGTGCCTTTTGGGGGGAGGGGGGGGGGGGGGGGTGGGGGGGAGGGGGGGGGGGGGGAGTACACTCTAGGTAATAAGCCGTTCATCTGTGTGTATCATTGATCCGTTGGCCGGTGTCAAATTGCTTGCTTTTCCTTGTTTTTCTTTTCTTTTCTTATCACTTTATTTATTTTGAAGCTGTGACACACATCTCTTTTCCGATGAGGACAAACTGGTAAAGGTATAAAGATGATGCAAGATTAACTCTGTGACTGTGTGTGTGTGTGTGTGTGTGTGTGTGTGTGTGTGTGTGTGTGCGCACGCGCGCCTGTATGTATGCGTGCGAGCCTTGGTTTAGTTTTAAAACACATCTTCATTCACGACTTCATACAACACAGCCATCCTACATACATTAAGAGGAGCATCAAACTTGGAGCTTACAGCGAGCTCTACAAAACTACACTGCACAACTGTTGGACTTGACGGCTGGATATCAAACAAATTACATTTTGTACCACGACACTTCGCTCTATAGTGTACATGGTGTATACAAATATATGGAACAAAGGGAAATAACTGTTTCGCCACAAATCGCGCGCGCACACACACACAATTATATATAGATAGTAGACTAATAAATTCCAAGGATAGGTAACCAAGCTCCATTCCAGCAATTTATAGAGCAGCTTGGTGTCGCGATGACTGCAAGAAATATTCATTTACAAACAAAGCTTGCTCTTTTATGTCTTAGATTGAAGAAATAGGGGGAGATAAGCATTCATATCTGCAATGGTAGATAATTCTGCCTAACTAACAGTATGTGCTTGAGAGAGTGAATGGGGAATAATAAATCCTTCTCAAAAACTGAGCCTTCAACAAGTTTAATAAGTCTCAAAAAAAAAAGGGGGGGGGGGGGGGGGGGGGGGGGGGGATAAGGCACTATCTCCAGTGGAGAGAAAAACTCACCAACATATAACTCCTGGTCAGATACCGGGTATTTTGAAACTGACGATTTCTTCTCAGTGACCGCGGAAAGTGGTAAGTAGACTCCTCTGCCTTTTCGGTTTTAAGAAGAATGCTATGCCAGAAAAAGGCTGGTGTGCAAAACCGTAGTATGTTTGTTGAGTTTTCCAAAACAACAACAACAACATCAACAACAACAAAAAAACACAGTGCCACCTAAGAAGCAAATGAAAATCAAGAAAGAGCAAAACAAGTTACATTTTCTTGTGGAAAGTAGAAAATATAAAAAAAAAATACCCTCTTTAGACACAAGTGCTGAGGGCCAGTTCTTGGAATGAATCCGCAAGGGACTAAAATATATAATGGCTAAAAATTGAGAGCAGATGTTTTGATTTAGTTTTGCTTGATTTGCACTCTCTATCATACCAGTCACTCTTGTCACGCACTGTCAAATTAATTTTCTTTTTTTCATGAAACCAGCTTGCTTCCTAATACACTCATTAAGCATGTTCAAAACATCACTGCAACTAAAAATCAATCAAATTAACTGCATGATCAAGCGAAATCAATGTTTCAATAGACTGCACCAGAATAGCATATACATGTTCAAAATCACAATTCCACACAAACTTTTCAATTGCCTGTTGTCTGCCCGTCCGTGTAGGAGCACACGCATAATATTACTTCTCAGGGAAAATTTGCAATGTAACTCAATGAGTAAGTGATCCGATTCTAATCTGTCTGATACAATCAATTTACAGGAAGAGAACAGGATGGTAAACAATTGACGCTGTTTTCTGTTTCAGATGTATATGTATAAATGCTATTGGTATTACCACTGCAAAAACCATTAAGAATACATAAGCCAAGAGCTGTACACATATCTATCTAACAAACATTTTACCATAACTGTTAAGTACATTACCTGCAGATTTTCTTTCATAGCAATCAAAAACAGAAAAGGGTGTTAAAACTGATCGCAAGGTACATTTACTGTCGTCAAATATACCTGGAGAAAAACTGGACGTTCTGCTATTCAAATCTCCAGAAACGCATCATCAACCGAGTCAAACAATCCAAAAGACACTCTTCAAGTGCACTTACGCCATTTTCAATATCGAAATTGAAATAAAAAAGGTGAACCATAAGACGGAACATAGGTACAAGCATGGATGACTTCCGTTGTTAAACC
>JADBJO010004174.1:77500-90000 GCA_016801955.1 Conus betulinus | reverse complement strand
AAAACTGTAAACATAGGAGAGCTGAGAAGCACACACCTTCAACAATTTTCCACAGATACTATCAGGGCCCATTGCCTTTCTCACATTTAAACGTTTGAAAAAAGACTTCTCTGAACATCATTTTCCTCAATCACAACAGAATCACTTCCATCAACATCGTTTTTAACATTGCTTTGGAGTTCTTCCTTCACTTCCTTTGATTCTTTACTAAAATCTTTATCATCAAATCTACAGTAAAAATCGTTCAGCTTTTCTGCAAATTGCTTCTGTTCTTTTGCTGCTTTTTGTTACTAATATTTTGGTTTGAACATTTTCCTGAACCTGATAAACCTTTATTCCTTTCCATGCATCTCGCATATTTCCATTCTGGAACATGTTTTCGACTTTTCTCTTGTAAGCTCTCTTTGATTCTTCAATCTCTGTTTGCAGTTTCTTTGTACAACCTTACGACCGCTTTTACTGCCTGATTGAAAAGCTTTTTTTTTTTCTCATTTAGAGTTACTTTCATAGATTTTGTAACCCAAGGTTTGTTGTTGGGAAATATTTTGATAGTTTTAGTGGGTACAATCATGTGTTCACAGAAAGAAAATGTAGCTGGAAATAACATCTTATTGTCGTCATTATCATTCTTATCATTAACATCACGATTCTCATTATCAACTGCATATAAACAATATTTAATTATGCTGTAGAACAACTGACATTGTTGACGTACCCGTGGGTGTCTATCATTATTATCAGTATTATCATTATTATTGCCTTTCTTTTATTGCTGCCTTGTCTACGAGTCCCCCACCCCCTTTATAATCGCACAGCCCCCCATGCAGTTCTTCTGGCTACCCCATACCCACAATGAGATACCCACCACACACAATGACCCATCCCATACCCTGAATGAAAAACTCATATCCTGCACGAGAAAAGCCATACCCTGACTGAGAATTACAAAGCCCAGAATGAGCCAAGCCATACGAGAATGTGACACCTCATACCCAGAAATGAACCTCCCCACACCCAGAATGAACCTCCCCCACTTCCAGAATGAACCTCCCCCACATCCACAATGAACCTCCCCCCACACCCAGAATGAACCCTCCCACACACCCAGAATGAACCTCCCCCACACCCAGACTGAACCTCCCAAAACCCAGAACGAACTTCCCCACCACACCCAGAATGAACCTCCCCACACCCAGAATGAACCTCCCTCCACACCAAGAATGAACCTCCCCAAACCCAGAATGAACCTCCCCACACCCAAAATGAACCTCCCCACACCCAGAATGAACCTCCCCACACACCCAGAATGAACCTCCCTCCACACCCAGAATGAACCTCCCCCACACCCAGAATGAACCTCCCCACACCCAGATGAACCTCCCCCACACCCAGATGAACCTCCCCCACACCCAGAGTGAACCTCCCCACACCCAGAATGAACCTCCCCCACACCCAGAATGAACCTTCCCACACCCAGAGTGAATCTCTCCCACACCCAGAATGAACCTCCCCACACCCAGATTAAGCCTCCACCACACCCAGAATGAACCTTCCACACCCAGAATGAACCTCCCCCACACCCACAATGAACCTCCCCCACACCCAGAATGAAATCCCCCCACACCCAGAATGAACCTCCCCCACACCCACAATGAACCTCCCCCACACACCCAGAATGAACCTCCCCCACAGCCAGAATGAACCTCGCCACACCCAGAATGAACCTCCCCACAGCCAGAATGAACCTCCCCCACACCCAGAATGAACCTCCCCCACACAGACCAGAATGAACCAGAATGAACCTCCCCCACACCCAGAAATGAACCTCCCCCACACCCAGAATGAACGCCCCACACCCAGAACACCAGAACGTCCCCACACCCAGAATGAACCTCCCCCACACCCAGAATGAACCTCCCCACACCCAGAATGAACCTCCCCACACCCAGAATGAACCTCCTCCACACCCAGAATGAACCTCCCCGCACCCACAATGAACCTCCCCATAAGCAAAATGAACCCCATCCCCACATACCCACAATGAACCTAGAATGAAACTCCCCACACCTAGAATGAAACTCCCCCACACCCAGAAGTGAACTCCCCCACACTCAGAATGAACCTCCCCCACACCCAGAAATGAACCTACCCACACCCAGAATGAACCTCCTACACCCCAGAATAAACCTCCCCAACACCCAGAATGAACCTCCCAATACCCAGAATGAACCTCCCCCACACCCAGAATGAACCTCCCCCACACCCAGAATGAACCCCCCCCCCCCCAGAATGACCCAGAATGATGACCTCCCCCACCAGAAACATGACACAACACCCAGAATCTCCCCACACCACCCACAATGAATCTCCCCCACACCCAGAATGAACCTCCCACACCCAGAATGAACACCCCCACACCCAGAATGAACCTCCCCACACCCAGAATGAACCTCCCCCCACAACCTCCCAGAAGAATGAACTCCCCACCCAGAATGAAGAATGAACCTCCACCACCCAGAATGAAACCTCCCCGACACCCAGAATGAAACTCCACCACCCAGAATGAACCTCCCCCACCCCAGAATGAACCTCCCCCACACCCAGAATGAATCTCCACCACCTAGAATGAAACCTCCACCACACCCAGAATGAACCTCCCCAACACCCAGAATAAACCTCCCCCACACCCAGAATGAACCTCCCCACACCCAGAATGAACCTCCACCACCCAGAATGAACTTCCCCCACAGCCAGAATGAAACTTCCCCAACACCCAGACACACACCACACCCAGAATGAACCTCCAGTGCTGCCGCCAACTCCAGCTCCGGCAGTCAGTGCTGCCGTACTTGGAAAAAAATTCATGTTAGACCTCCGCATAGCACCCCCCCCCCCAGAGAAGACACCGCCTTCCTGCCGAGGTACTTCAACGGAGGTCACGGGTGCCTTCGCTGATCCAGGATACCCCTTACTAGGCCGTATCATTATTGTAAATGTTGCGATTTTGTCACGTTCCCGTGCTCGCGAGCGCGCGCGCGCGCGCGCGCGCGTGTGTGTGTGTGTGTGTGTGCGTGCGTGCGTGCGTGTGTGTGTGTGTGTTTTAATGCTCACACAACATACATCCAAAGCGAGACACACAACTGCATAGAACGTTTGAAGATCTAGATAAATTTCCTGTTAGTTTGATCAACCAGTCACCGTCAGTCACCCCCCAGCCCCCCCCCCCCCCCCCCCCCCCCCCCCCCCCCCCCCACACACACACACAACACTCCACCCCTCTTTTTTTTCCCTCCGCCTCCCCATTCCCTCCTCTCCCTCTTCCTTACTATCAATCATCTTTGCGTATTCGGGATGAATGGAATTTTTTTTGTTGTTTTTTCGGTCTTCGAGTCACAATCCACCCTCCCCTCCTTTACTGAAACAGATAACAATAAACAAACAAATCAATAAATACGTAAATAAATAAATCAATAAACATATAATCAAACAAACAGATAAATACAGATGGACCGACTTCAAAAAGACGCACCAGATGAGCTTTTAAGTGCAAAGTCTCACCAGGCAGAAAGCAAAGCATGTGAGTGTGCGCTTGCGAGTGTGTGAGTGTGCATGCGTGCATATATGTGTGTGTGTGTGCGTGCGTGCGTGCGTGCATTCGTGCGTGTGTGTGTGTTGTGTGTGTGTGTGTGCGTGTGTGTGTGCGTGTGTGTGTGTGTGCGTGTGCGTGCGCGCGTGCGTGCGTGCAGTGTGTGCACGCGGCGTGCATGCGTGCGTGCGAGTGCATGCGTGCGTGGAGCGCGCGCGTGCACGTGCATGCTATGCTTGTTTTTGCTTTTTTTTGTTTTTGTTTTTGTTATATCCGAGTGCGAAGCGCAAAATTTGACAAAATACGTAGAGCAAGCAACAACTGAAGGAACGATGTATGTCGAAAGAAGCAACAAAGAAAAGGAACCCAAACCAGCAACCAATAATGATTTTACTCAGCTAGACCTTGGTCTTTAAACGAGTCAAGATCTTAAGCGAGTTCCACACTCCATTCCATTCATTTATGCAGTATTTGGTGGTTGTATATCAGTGCGTAGGTGAAGCAAAAATACAGCACATACACATTTGGAAAATTAGGAGAAGAAGAACAACACAAGAAAAAAAACGAAGAAGGACAACAACAACAACAGGCATATATAACCAAATCGCAATTAAACAAAGACCTTAGGAAACCTCCCCTCCTATCCAAGTAGCATCATAATTATGTAATCATTGGACACTACAAACGAATCATGTACCTAGGCGACACCGAGAAGGCGAGAGAGAGGGGGGGTCGAGAGAGAGAGGAGAGGAGAGAGAGGAGATGAGAAAGGTCTACACAAAAAAAACGAAGACCTCTCGCCAGGTGTAAGCGGGTATACAAAAAAAAACGAAAGACCTCGGGGTGTCGGCTCGGGTCGGTTTTCACACCAAACCTCAGCGAATGTGTAAAGATTTTCATGTCAGAAACGCTTGTCTGATGGGGAAGTCGTAAGTCGGAGGGGGGAGGGATAGGGGTGAGGGAAGGTCGTCCTCTGAAGACCTTCTGCTGTTTGTTTAAACTTCGTGTGGATTTCTTACTAGCACTTTCTTACTGAAAATTGAGAGAGAAAAAAAATTGAAGATGAAGTAAAATAAAACGGTATATCATAAATATGAAAAACCCTTCACTAGCTGCATCATAAATATTGAAAACCCTTCACTAGCTGCATGAGGAAATTATCGCAATTCCCTCTCCCGAAGACGATCTACAGAAATCGCCTGCTTCGAGGCCTTTCGTTCCGCTGGATCGGATCTCATCAAGAAAACACGGCTGATTGTGTCTGTGCTCTTGGGTCAGATAGAGGACACACCACAGTCCATAATTCTGTGGGTGTTCCGACCGTCACAGGGTTCGAAAAAAAGAATGCAGGCCCAGCACCACGAAGCAAGCAGCCAGCGAAAGGTAAAGTAGAAGTAAAACAAAAACAAAACGAAAGTGTGGGAGAGGAGGAAAAAAAAAAAAAAAAAAAAATGTTTTTGTTGTTGTTGTTAAAAAATAAATAAAAAAAACATTAAACCGCAAACAGTCTAAAATGTACGGGACAATCTTTGAGCCTTATGCTCTTGAGGATCCAGTTAAGGATTTGCAAGGGAGGAGAGATCAAAAGATATGGAACAAGTCCTGCGTGGTCAGCTCTGCTGTTCAATAACCCAAGAATTGTCAGCGGCTAAGAATTGTGCAGAGCAAACATTCATTGGATCTCGTAAGAGAGATGCAATCAACAACTGACTGACCAAACAAATA
Organism: Conus betulinus; assembly: GCA_016801955.1. Taxonomy (NCBI): domain Eukaryota; kingdom Metazoa; phylum Mollusca; class Gastropoda; order Neogastropoda; family Conidae; genus Conus; species Conus betulinus. The sequence goes on along the minus strand of JADBJO010004174.1, from coordinate 84,689 downwards.
CATGTATGTAGTATCTAATATATATATCTATATATATATAATATATACCATATACATCATACAGATGAGAGGACAGGAGGGATGGTGCGAGAGAGAGGATGAGGAGGAGAGGAGGTCGAGAGGACCGAGTGAGGCTGAGGATGGAGAGAGAGAGGGGAGCGAGAGAGGCAGGAGAGGAGAGAGAGACCGATTTGACGCAGAGGAGAAGCGAGTGAGAGCTGAGAGAGGAAGAGGAGGAGACGAGAGAGGGGAGAGCAACACCAGGGAGAGGAGAGATGAGCGAGAAGGCAATGCACAACAGATTAAGGTTGGTCCTTCGCTTTGAAAATTTTCGGCGAACACACCTCGCCTCCATCAGGGGAACTTTAATGTTGTCTTTATGTTATACAGGTATCACCTATATTGTTTCGTACAATCACTCAGTTATAAAAGGTGTGTGTACGTGGGTGGACTATATATATATGTATATACTATACTATATATATATATCCTCTCATATCTACCCTTTATATATAGACATATATACTATGTAGAAATTCTGTTGCAATTAAGTTCATGCGTAACACTTTTTCCAGCCGGCGCAAGTGATAGTAGAAACACATCTGCAAAGAGTTACTTCCTCTCTCTCATCTTTACTCTCCTCTTGCGCCAAAACCTCTATCTGTTTTGGTTTTTGTTTTTTTTAAACAAACTGGGTTGTTAAGATTTAGAATAACATGAAATATGCAACTTTTATACTGCGGGGAAAGGGTTACTAGGCTCTTATCTACGGTTTACTTGAAAATCTCTAGGCCTTATTGACCAAACTCGTAATACACAGTTACCTCACAGTGAGCAGATGTCCTCCCGTGCGGTTTTAAATTTGTAGTTGCCTGCCGAACGCGCCCTTTTTTTCCTCGTTTTTTATTTTGGCATATTCCCTCAGTTTCGGTTTTGTTTTTATGTGTGATCATTTTTTTTTTGCGCACCCTTTATTTTCCCGTGAAAATTACGCACCCCCTAAACGAACAAAGTATTTTATCTTTTTGATTCATAGATTTTTTAAAGATTATACTGTTCACGCCTTCGTTCCCACCTCCAGGCCCCCCCCATTTTTCTAGCCTCTGTTCTCACCCCGCCCAATGGGTATAACTATCCCATGGTTTTGCGGTTATTCTTGCTGACAGACACACATTGATCGTTTTACTGTCCCCGCCCCCTTCTCGATTCGTATACACCGTTTATTGTGTGATTTTGTCTCTTATTGGGTTTTATCTTTTCTGTCATTTATCTCAGATTGTTTGATGACTAAAACACCAAAACAAAACAAAACAAAACAAAAACCACAACAAACAAGCAGATGGAAACGGAACCTCTAGATGGAACTACAAGAAAAAGTGGTCCACAGACCATACGCAAACTACGAGTCGGTTGTGCGGTCTGCGGGTCGGGGGCGGTCGGGGTCGCGGGGGGGCCCGGGGGTGTCCGTGCGGGGGGGGCCCCCCCCGTGGGGGGGGGGGGGTGGGGGGCTTGCCCGGGTGTAGCTTTTTTTTTGAAAGGATGTAGAAAGTGGGGTGAAGAAGGGGGGGGGAGTTTCCTGAGAAGGTAAGAAACTCCCCCCCCCCCCCCGCCCGGGGAGAACGATGGATGCTGAAGAAAGGAAGGGGTGAGAGAGAAAAAGAAAAGACCATTTTGAGGACTTTTGACGAAGTCAGGGACACCCCCAGGACGAAGATTTCTTTTTTTTTTTGGGTGGTTTAATTCCCCCCCCCAGACCCCCCGCCAGAATGATGTAAGGGGGGGATGTGACAAGAAGGAGAAGGAGAAAGGAAGAAAGATAGAGATTTTAAAGAAGAAGAAAAGAAGGGGGAGGGGGAGAAAAGAAAGAGAAGGAAAGAAAGAAGACAAGACCGGGGGGGGGAGAAGAGGGAGGGGGGCGAAGAGGGAGCCACCAGAAGAAGACCAGCTGACTGTTAATTTGACCACCCCCCGCAGAAGATCGTATAGAAGTCACCTCATTTGCCCCGCGCCCACACGATTAGAAGAAGATTAAAAGGGATTAAACGAGAAGAAGACTAAGCCGCCTTGGTAGAGAGAGAGGAGAGAAGAAGAAGAGAAGAAAAGCAAGAAGGAAAAGGAAAAGATGAAACAATGTATTTTGTATTATTAGGGACGGTTCCCGTAACGTTTTTACCGATTTTCTTGTCTTTATCCACTTTGACCGCCTCCACATCACTTTGGCTCGATATCTTAAAAGCCATATATCCTTTCACTGCGTGCCTTTTAGATGAGAGGACCGCCCCACCCCCCTTACTTTCCCTTACACCAAGGTCCCCTATTAAAGGAATGTCACCGATCGGACATCGTTTTCAAGGTTTTTGTAAGTGTATTCCATTCTACATCTCTTCACAATTTCTGATAGGTGTTGGACAACCTGGATGTGCATTTTTCCCTCGCTCCGAGGTCTGCGCGCTGAGTGACCACCGACTCCCCCAAGCAATCCAGTTTGACCATTCTCTCAACTTGAGGTTCCACCCGTGTACTCACTAGAGTGTCACTCCTTTTTTGACGAACTCCCACCCCCCACCTACCCGCCCCAACCCCCACCCCCCCCCCCCCCCACCCCCCCCCACCACCCCCCACCCCCACCCCCACCCCCCCCCCCCCCACCCCCCTTCGCTTCCTGCAGACATCGATCCCCCTTAAATAAAAAAGTAAATGTCCAAAACCAAACAGGAATATTCGGCATGGAGGAGAAATGTTAACTGACACTCATGCTGGCACTCTGCACTGCAGAAATCCCATAATCAGGATCAAACCAGCATCAGCAGCGATGGCCAGCTCTGAACAGAGTTGTGGAAGAGCAACATCGAATTGCACACAAAAATTCCGGCTCCTACAAGTCATAGTGGTCTCCATCCTAGTTATATGGCTGCGAGACAATAGACACTGATGGCCGATCCAGAAGAAAGAAGAAATCCAGCCGTTGACGACCAGGGTGGGCCTGAGGACAACTACTACTCAGGCTCTGCTTACAAGACAACAAGAACCCAATGATTATGTGCGCGGAACCTGGTTTACCCAATCTATGGGGCCACCCACGAACCACTTGTGGCACCCGTCAAACGACGGAAAATGGCATCGGTTTGGCCACGTCATCTTCGTCACAGACACACTCCTCCAAAAACCACTCCGTTCAAGGTACACCGTTGAAGGAGGGTGGGCAAGACGACGGACGGAAGAGAAAGAAGCGAAAACAGAGAGGAAAGCTGGTCCGAAAATATGAAGGACTGGACCAAAATGACCATGCCAGATCTCACCCATACAGTATGCTAATAAACAGAAGAGCCTGGGAGAGAAAAACGGCGGCGGCGGCCTCATCACCGTCCCCCCCACCCCCCCCCCCCTCCCCACCCACCCCCCCCACCCACACTCCCCCACAGACCCCACCCCCCACCTGACCACCCCCCAACAAAGAAGTCCACCCCGACCAATAATGATTAATAACCAAAAACAAATAGCAATAATAAGAAGAATAATAATGATACCAACTCCGATCCGATGATGACCCGGAATATAACAACAGTAATACCAAGAATATTATGATGACCATGTGATGATGGGTACAGTAGCCAAACACGACGGGATGTACGCTCCACATGGGAACAGAGAATGGAACCCCTGTCCCCACAAACAATAACAGCATCAGCCTCGAAATGAACAATGTATGCGCGAAAGAAAGAAACAAGAACCAAAGAATAGAAATAATAAGGAGGAAAAAAATAAAGCAAAAACGCGATGAAAAAAATAATAATGAATAATAATAACAGAAACTGTACAAGTACTATGATGAAAGAGGATGAGACGTTGATTGTGATTGGATGATGATGATGTTGAGGATAATGTTATAACCAACAAGTAAATAATAGTAATTATACTAATGAAACTGATGAAGATGAATTCAGATTTCTGGTCAACAATGTGTCTGTGAGAGTTTAATTAATAAGCATACCCGACGATATCACGCCCATGGGAATGCCTCCGCAAGTCATGGGAAACAGAGAAATGGAATCCCTGTCTCCCCACAAGCACAAATTTTGCATCAGCCTGCATGTGCATGGTATTAACAGGAAAGGAAACTGTAATTACATGAAAGATGGCCCACGGAAGAAAGAAAAAGGACAAAGGTTGAAAGAAGAAAGGAAAAGATGAAAGAAAGAAAAAAAGAAAAAAAGAAAAGTAGAATAAACAGACAAAGTACAATACACTGCTGAAGACTATGATGAAGAGAGATGGATGATTGATGATTGATGGATGATGAAGATAATAATAACGGTACACGAAGCACACGTTGACTGCCAACTTGGGTGCATTGTCTTTAACAGGAAAGGTACATTATCGTAAAATGATGGAGAGAAAATAAAGCTGCTGTTTCTTTGTTGTGTTGTTGTTGTTTATTTTTCATCTACAAAATTAAAAAGAAATCTCTGACAGCAGAGGAAAAAAAATCAGTGGTACAAATGGGACTCGAACCACCGACTCTGCACCATCTGCGCGGTGCACTAACCACCTGACGTCATGTGACAGCCTGACCTTTGTGGTAATAATGTTCCAGTTTCACGTGCACACATCCAGCGAGGACAATAGCGCAGACGAGGATAACTATTCTAGGACTGCAGGGGGGGGGGGAGGGAGGGGGACTTATCTTACCCTACATCTGACCACCAGAACGACTACATAATACAATGGCACCCAAATCGTAATGTTTATGATGGACGTCAACGTGAATCGAACTCGCAACGTCTGACTACAGAGTCAGTACTGTACCACAAAGCCCCCCACCCCCCTCCCCCAATTTGGAAGGCCATGGTTGTACCTGTAACCATTACCGTCGTTCAGGTAAATCCTTGGGAATTTCGCATGTTAGGTAAATCATCTCCAAATCCACGAACCTGTAGATGGGTAAGATTCGCCAGAAGCCTTGGTGATGAATGTTCAGGCCTTATACTTTGTCAGTCTGCCACAGGGGAACTACTAGCCACTCAGTCTGGTGACAACGGGTATGTGCCAAAACTAAAAAAATGAGTCGGCTGCTCTTATGAGCTCCCCCCCCCACCCCCTCCTCCCCATTCCCCTTGCTCGCTACTGTGCTTCGTTCAGCTGTGGGGAAGCAAGGTATGCGCACCTCACACAGCAAACGGCCATTGGTCAGTGGACATTTTTCAACCGGAAGAAGAGGATTTTGATGACCGGAGTCGTCGAAAAATGACAACAAATCTGAACGGATGATGTGAACTGTTTCAACTTAGTCCACTCGCCAACCTGGAAGTCAAACTATATAGTGGCTGAGGAGGATGTATACATTTCTCATTAAGGTCGCTCACTCTGTTTACGTAATAAATCACTAGGTTTGTAAGACTTATGCCTTGAGCAATAAGGGGGAAAAAAGCTACTGAACATGGCTAGCAGCCCTTTAAGCCAAGCTCATCTGTCAACGGAGCGGGGGGGGGGGAGAGAGCAAAAGTTCGGTTGCTGGCCTGTTAAATAAACAAGACAACAGGACAGACACAGTGTGTTTGCCCCCCCCCCCCCCCCCCCCCCCCCCCCCCCCCCCCCCCGTCCCATTCTCAACTCCCACCCACTCTACATGCTACACGAACAAAAAGTAACGATAAGAAATAGAAACGGCGACAAAACAAACAAAAGCACGCACGTCCCTCCGTTGCACACACCAAATACACAGAATCAACCACTCATGCCCCTCTCCCCCCACCCCCTTCCTCCTCCTCTTCCTGGGGTGAGATGGTACCCTCCACTCAATTCACAAAGCAGAATCGAGGATCAACGAGGATCAACTTCGTGCGTCCCCCATTGTGAGAGGGCCCACGACACCTAACAGTGCCTCAAAAACCTAACAGCGGCAACGAAAGTACCCAAATGCAGAGACCAAAAGAGCGAGATCACAACGTGAGGTATGTCTTTTTTTTTATATGTTGTTGTTGTCTTCAGTTTAACGTCTTTCCACATTAAGTGATATTAGACGAAACAAATATAGATAATGCCTCGTGTACTTGTATACAAATTCCATATAACATACACGGCCTGTGTCCAGTGTGGGAGATGGGTCCGGACTGGATCTCTTCCTGACCATAGTTTCAATCCTCTCCGCTCCTCGTCGAGCATGAGACTTCTATGGGTAGTCCTCAAATTCCTGACAGTTTATTGGTCGTTTTCCTCGACGTATGGTCTCCCTATTTCTTCTGGGAGATTTCGTCTCCTCTGTGTTTTGTCTCAGGGGGTAAAGGTGTGTGTGTGTGTGTGTGTGTGTGTGTGTGTGTGTGTGTGTGTGTGTGTGTGTGTGTGTGTATGTGAAGTGCATGCCTGCGTGCGCGTGTGTGTGTGTGAGGGGGTAGGGACAGGGGAAAAGAGAGGGTGTGAAGCGGGGGGAATGTACATTTAGTTCTCCCTTTCTCTTGAAAAGTTCAATCAGATGTTTGCATTCGGATGCAAGATGGTTCTTTTTCTCATGTTGTGTCCGATCCACCTTTTTATTTTTCTCCAACATTTGGATCCTTACAGAACGTTGGCCGGTTTATGTTCAAGGCACAGGACTTCGTTTAGCCGCCTAGCGTTCCACCTGAGCTGAAGAATTTTTTCCGAAACACCTGTTCACAACGACACCTGCTCTTCCTTGTTCTCTCTCTCTCTCTCTCTCTCTCTCTCTCTCTCTCTGCTCTCTCTCTCTCTCTCTCTCTCTCTCTCTCTCTCTCTCTCTGAACTATACACCACTTTCTGGTTCCTTTCTTCAACTTGCTCTCATTCCTGTCAGACTTCTGAATGGTCTGTCGCATGATCAATCTCATCTTGAAAGTGTTGCAAACGATGTTTCAGTGTTTGAATAAAGCAAGATCATCAATCAAATTTTGTTTTATTGAGTTGTATGGGTAACATCTATCGGATGCCACTACCTGGGGTGGTAAAGCCTGTGCATGATGCCTCGTCTAGAGTGACAGTCATGTTCACATTTTCCGGAACTAGATCTAGGTGTGGAACCTCTGTATTTTTCTTATCGTGACTGGCGCCGTCCTATTTGAAGTCTACAGACCACAAACGAAGTATGGAGCAGCACGTCTACGTGTGTTTACTGCGGGGTGAAAAATTTTCACACACAAAAAAGGACGAAAAATCAAAATAACCTCACGGGTGTGCC
>JADBJO010004174.1:57500-70000 GCA_016801955.1 Conus betulinus | reverse complement strand
AGAAAGAGAGAAAGAAGAAAAAAGGAAGTAGAGAATAGGTAGGCAGAGAGAGAGAGAGAGAGGAGAGAGAGGAGAGAGAGCGAGGAGGAGGAGAGGGGGAGAGAGAGCGGAGAGAGAGGAGAGAGAGAGAGAGAGTGAGGAGAGAAGAGGAGAGAGAAAGAGAGAGAGAGAGAAAGAGAGAGAGGAGGAGAAAGAGAGAGGAGAGGAGAGAGAGAGAGAGAGAGAAGAGTGTGTGTGTTGCATGTGCGTGGTGTGTGTGTGCGTGGTGTGTGTGGGTGTGTGTGTGTGTGTGGGTGTGTGTGTAACGTACCCTACAGAGAGAGGAAAGTTTTTTCTCCCCCCCCCCCCCCCCCCCCCCCCCCCCCCCCCCCCCCCCCCCCCACCACCACCCATTCCTGTCCAGTTCTCCTCATCCATCAAGTATTAATGTAAATTGCTATTGCACCGCCCCCGTCGCGTGCACGAGTGTGGACAGCACTCAAAGCATCTCTCACACACACACACACACACACACACACACACACACACATACACACGAACACACACACACACGCACGCACGCAAAGATCACACACACACACACACACACACACACACACACACACACACAACACACACGCAAACACACCACACATGAAGACACACACACACACACACAAACTCATGCACACACACACACAACACACACACACACACACACACACACACACACACACACAGCGCACCCGTTCCCCGGACCCCTCCATTTCTGGAGAGTGGTGGGCGAACAAATCTGCTAAAACATGTACTGAATGATCACTTCCCACTGAGGCTGGACGACAGAGACAGAGAGGAGGGAGGGCAGAGGACGAAGTGTGTGTGTTGTGTGTGGGGGGGGGGGGGGGGGGGGGGGGAGGGGCGGGGGGGGGGGGGCTGGAGGGTGGATAGAAAGACAGACAGAAGGGTGGGAGAGAGGACGGCGATGTGGGGGGATAGAATAAACAAAGAGCAGGTAGTAATAATGATGATGATGATTGATGATGATGACGATGAAGATGACGATGATGACGAAGGACAGAAAGTCCTAAGTACGCAATCTTGGCAAAAGAAAACCTGAAACCAAGTGGTCAGAGCCCTTGCATAGAAAATGACCTGAAAATCCAATATCTCGTTCGACACACGTACGTGACCAGTACATGATTTTCCGATGCGAGCTAGCGGTGTATTCTCTCCCCTTCAACAGGGGCCGGTACCCTTTTCAGATACCACCCCCACCCCCTCCCCACCCGCCATCTTACTGATAACACTTTTTCGCCCCCCCCCCCCCCCCCCCCCCCCCTTTCCTCCCTCAAAACAACTCACTCACACACCTGCATACACATGAAACGCTCTCTCTCTCTCTCTCTCTCTCTCTCTTTCACACACACACACACACACACACACACACACACACACACACACACGCACACGCACACACACGCATCTGCGCACTCTCATTCTGGGTTCTTGTCCGTACGGACTACATTGTGTACAAGACACGGATATCAAACCGTGAGCCACGGTATAGTATGTGTAATTAAAAAGTAATTTAAAGGATAAAGACATATGTAAAACAATGTGTGTTGCGCGCGCGCGCGCTCCTCTGTGTGTGTGTGTGTGTGTGTGTGTGTGTGTGGTGTGTGTGTGTGTGTGTGTGTGTGTGTGTTTGTGTGTGCGTGTTTAGTGTTCAGCATATTATTTACGCTAAATGTCGAAACCCTTTTTTTCCCCTCTTACAATCGCAGCAAACCCGACTCCTACTTTCCTACCACCCCCGACAAACTTCAAGCAAAATATCCATTTCCTGTAAGACAAATCAGCACCACCACCACCAAACTCTAACAGCCCAACCAACCAACAAACAAACCCAACAACAACAACCCACCCACCCACCCACCCACCAACCAAAAACATTGTAGGGCAATAAAGACAGTGCGATACAAAACAATTCAACTCAACACCAGAACTTTGCGGATTCCCCCCCCCCCCCCCCCCCCCCCCCCCATGAAAACACACACGGTTACTCACTTTAATGGACACACACCGCTAGGCGTGATCGATCAAGAAAAGTGTGCGTCTGTGCTGCTGGGCGAGATATATAACACAAACAGAGTTAGGGGGATGCGCTGAGGGGGATGGGGGGGGGGGGGGGAGTGTGTGTGTGTGTGTGTGTGTGTGTGTGTGAGAGAGAGAGAGAGAGAGAGAGAGAGAGAGAGAGAGAGAGAGAGAGACAGACAGACAGACAGACAGACAGGCAGGCAGGCAGAGACAGACAGACAGGCAGGCAGGCAGGCAGGCAGACAGACAGACAGACGGACGGACGGACAGACAGACAGACAGAGACAGACAGAGAGAAATGAAACACGTATACGAGCAACAGAGAGGGAGTGATAGCGACCTGGGTGAGAGACATAAACAAAACACACGGGGGAGGGGGGGGGGGGGGGGGGGAGAGAGAGAGAGAGAGAGAGAGAGAGAGACAGACAGACAGACAGACAATCAGTCAGTCAATCAGACAGACAGACAGCGCTGTAGAGCAACCCTGTATCTGCCGCCACCGCTAAGCTAGGCAGTGACGCGAGTCGTCTCGAGCTCTGGCGAGGGTTTCGCTGAAGGCATCATGGCGGCTGCGGATGACTACTCCGCGGTGGCCGCGCTCTCTCAACCGTCTGACTGAGAGCTCGAGTCTGGCTCGCGCTACCGTTCTCCTTCATACGTGCATGTGTTCGCGTGCGTATGCCACACACACACACACACACACACACACACACACAAGACACACGTACCAGACAAGAGTGAAGTGTCAGTGAGCGACAGATACAGACTAGATACACCATGACATGAGCACGGAAGGAACATCGAGCCCATATCCGTACGGACCATCTGTCTGATGGCGATAAAAATGCCACAACCACGCATTAATAAGAGCCTACAACCGTCCTTTACCTTGTCCCTAAACCGTGCTACAACGCTCTGCAAAACCCCGTCGAATTTGCACCGAAAACGCGCGAAAAAAAACGGCCGTCGGTTCGCTGCCCATCAAGATGGCGCTCGCGAGAACCCGTCCGGTACCTTTCTGGTCCTCTTCGCCTTCTGGCGTTTCCCTACCCTGGGTAGCACTCGCGATAACCGTCCAAAAAAAAAAACCCGCACACAGATTCTACCCAAAAATCGAACAGTGAGATGCTAGCTTTTGAGAAGTGATGAGCTCCCAGGGCTGTACAGTGGCACATACAAACTGAGAGAAACAAAGGAAAGAGAGGGAGCATGACTTTTCAAGTGCGCAGTTGCCCTCGCACGTGCCAGTTGCTTCATATTTGTGCACCGAAAAGTGTGTTCCAAGACTGGCGACATCTGAGAGCCCTATTGCTATTACAACATCTACCAGGGATTGTGGGCCTGTCCGATTGTTACCGTGACGTCTGTTATGTTACTGTTTAAAGGGGCCGATTGTTTTTACTAGGAGAGAACCGTGCTGCTCCCCTCGCCATTACAAGGGCAGGACCCACGATGTCGGTGGCCCTCATGCGCTTGTAAAATTGTATGCATTACGCTGTACTTCCACTTGTGTCATGGCGCTTAATTTGATTATTTATCAGTAGTTACTATAAAAAAAAAAAATGAGAAGAAGAAGACAGACAGTAGCTAATCGTTGTCTAATCAAGGCACGAACCGTTCTTTTTTTTTTTTTTTTTTTCCAATGACAGGAGAGTTGTGATTCTGTCCTACCAAATTATTGCCCTTTCTGAACGTTATGCGTTTCGGCCTGGTTGTTTCTGGATTGTTTTTGAGAGCGAGCGCGCGTTCAAAGAGAGAGAGAGAGAGAGAGAGAGAGAGAGAGAGAGAGAGAGTGTGTATGTGTGTCTGTCTGTCTGTCTCTCTCTCTCTCTCTAACACACACACACACACACACACACACACACACACACACACACACACTCACGCACACGCATGCACGCACACACACACACGCATGCACGCATGCACGCGCGCGCGCGCGCGCACATGCGTGCGTGCGCGGTGTGTGTGCGTGCATGCGTGTGCGTGAGTGTGTGTGTGTGTGTGTGTGTGTGTGTAAAAAGAGAGAGAGAGAGAGAGAGAGAGAGAGAGAGAGAGAGAGAGAGACAGACAGACAGACAGACAGACAGACAGACTGACAGACAGACAGAAAAGGTGCACGGGTTTGGTCGTGTCAGCAGATGTGGGCCAGTGTGGGCCGCATAGAAAATAACGTCATGGAGTGGTAGTTTTCAGAATCCACTATTTGTCAGTGATAGAAAACAAACGTCATGGAGTGGTAGTTTTCCAGAATCCAGTATTTGTCAGTCATAGAAAATAACGTCATGGAGTGGTAGTTTTCAGAATCCAGTATTTGTCAGTCAAGAGAACGAATTCTGTAAAACAGCATATGTAGCATAACCACTTGCAACCTCTTCCACTCAGATGAATGTTTCTCTTTCCATGTTCAAGTTTCACAGAATGTTTGTTTTCTCAAAAGACTCGGGGGGAATTTTCATATTCAACTTCCGTGTCTACGAATAAGCGCCCATGAACTCCAAACTGAGAGGGGCCGTTATACCAACACTGACAGAGAAAACAGATTATGCACGACATGCCACGTCGTTGAGGACGAACTACATTTTCTCGATGACTGCAAATTATTTGACCACAACGTTATGACCTGATGACAAGGATCACAAAAACAGATTTTCCACCACAGACTAACATGGCAAAACCCTCGGAGCTCATGTTATTGGACTGCTTCCAACCTGTACTTGCCCAGTATATCCTGTTGTGTTTTTCTCTTCGGAGACAGAAAGTTTAATCAGACTCTGATACACACTGTGCTTTTTCTTTCTGCTACTAATGTTATGTTGCAAGATGTTGACAACGCTGGGATTAGTTTAGTTGAATGTCTGAACTTGATCATCTGTGCCCCATAAAACCTCTGGTTTTCATATGGCAATAAACTATGTTCTTGTTCTTGTTCTTGTTCACACACACATTAATCGACATCATCAGCATCATGGTCACCATCAATTTTTCATATAATAACAATGATATAATTCTTAATGCTGTAAAGATTTCTGTGTGAAAATATATTCTTCTTTTTGCTTGCACACACACACACACACACACACACACACACACACGCACACACACACGCACACACACACACACACACACACACACACACAGGGTGTCCTATTATTTACGTGTTCCTTCATTAATGTAACACAGAAATAGCTCATTCTCTCAAATCATTCTTTTTTTCGCAGCTATAATGATCCATTTTCGCAGTTCGAGCAGGCAGTCTATACGTGGTATACGTGGCGTGCCGAGGAGTGAAATAAAAAAAAAAAATGTTGGCGTGTGGGCTGACTCAAGGTGGGTTCCCCCCCCCCCCCCCCCACATATAATAACTAACTTTCTACAATTTGAACATACATAACAGATTCACTGATTACCTTGGAAAGTAATATTACGGGTACAAGATCCATAAATTCAGTTGCAGATCCATTATAGTCAGGCTGACAATGCAGACCTTTCAGAATATCACCTGTGCAAAAGCACACTATAATGGCACTCGGGAGAATGTAGACCTCCGCAAGCAACGTATAGAATTTTAACAAAAACATATGAATAAACAAACAAACAAACAAATGAATGAATACGTTTAGAAAGTCGAAGCCCTCTTTGGCAAAAAAAAAAAAAAAAAAAAAAAAAAAAAAAATCGAAAAGTCCTCTGTATTTATTTAGCAAACAAAATAACAAGCAGCAGCCTCACAACGTCATCAGGATTTCACAGGACGTTGAAAAGCTTGACGGCCTAACGAGGAGCACGAGCGACGTCATCATGATTACCGACTGTTTGTGATTTGCGTTTACCTAGCTACGAAGTCAAATCACACATGAGACGCGTTCAATCCGACTTATAACTTTCAGTATTACAGGAAAAATAACAACGATCCTAGATCCGCTGCCGGATCCGTACCATGGGATCCGTCCCAAAATGTAATGGCTTTCTTCCCTAGGTATACACTCTATCATTTGGCGAAGTTTCGTCTGAAATTAGCCCAGCAGATCTTTGCGTTCGTGTCACACACACACACACACACACACACACACACACACACACACACACACGCACGCACACACACACACACACACACAAGCAAGCAAACGAAATGACACGGGTGAAACGAAACCTCTCCAGCAAATCTTCAGCGCCTTCGCAAAGGTAAACTTCATACGCTCAGGTGAGGGCTAGGAACGGGGTCTTTATAATCTTCTTTTGCTGTTGTTTGCAACGGTTTGCTGGGAGGTAGAGGTGGGATAGGGGGTGGGGTGAGGGTGGGGGTTAACAAAGGGACACAAATCACATTGTACTTACAGTGTCAGTGCAATGATTTGTGACGGAAGTAAAATGCGCTTGATCATTAGCGACTGCTTCGCACATGCTCCCTTACACATTTCTAATTTAAAACAGCAACAACAAAAAAAACTAAACAAATAATAAAAACCCAGGACCTTTAAAGGATTTTTTGCTATATCCAAAACAACTTTAATGAGATTCTGAAAACGTATGCGGTAACACACACACACACACACACACACACACACACATATATATATATATATATATATATATATATATATATATATATATATGCACACGCGCGCGCGCGCGCCCGTGCGCGCGTGCGAGAAACTACTGTAAACAAATACCAGGGAACAAATTAGAGTGAGAAAATGCACGTAAACTTTCTTCAGAGATATGACACTGAAACCATTTTGCAGATAAACGCGCGCTCGTGTGTGTGTGTGTGTGTGTGTGTGTGTGTGTGTGTGTGTGTGTGTGTGTGTGTGTGTGTGTGTAAAATGAGGGGGGGGGGGGGGTGAGGCAGGTAGACTGAAGAGTGAAATGGGGTACTTTTCTTACAGCTTCCACAATACCCGCTTCCTCTTCCAACAACTCGGCAGCAAATTCAAGTACCCAGCAACAGTAACAACATACAACCACCACCACCACCCACATGATGATGATGATGATGATGATGATGATGATGATGACAAGAAGAAGAATGAAATGGAGCACTTTTCTCACAGCTTCAGCAATACTCCCTTCCTCATCCAACAACTCGACAGCAAATTCAAGTATCCAGCATTAGTAACAACATACAACAATAACATAATAATAACAGTAATGACAATGATTATAAAAAAAAACATACAATATGATGATGATGATGATGTTGATGATGAGATGATGATGATGATGATAAGAAGAAGAAGAGGAGGAAGAAGAAGATGAACAACGATGATGATAATTATGATGATGATCTTATTTCAATGATTCTGTTTAACTGACGTGCGAGGCGCACGTGAACTAAACGCCCGATTCCGACGGCACGAGCGTGTGGGAAGGGGATACCCAGGTACCCGAGTTGGTCGCCATGGGAACCAATTACAGGATCATTATGCACGCTCAACGATGCAATTTTCTCAGAACAGATTAGAGAAGTTATGCATGCGCTCGATATCCGTTCAATACAGACTGGCTCGCGTCCAAGCCCCGAAAGCCCTGCCACCTCCTCCCCCCTTCCCCCGGCTCCCAATTAAAGCCAATCTCCCCCCCCCCCCCTCCCCACACACACACACACACACACACACACACATACACCACTACCTTTCCCCGTTCCGCCTTTATCTTGAGCAACACTGCTGTTCTCTCTCTCTCTCTGTGTGTGTGTGTGTGTGTGTGTGTGTGTGTGTGTGTATGTATGTATGACCAGATCATATCTAAAATGATGAGGCCTTGTTGTGCACACATGCGCGCACCCGAGCGCGCGCGCACACACACACACACACACATACACGCGCGCGCGCGCGCGCGCACGCATGCACGCACGCACGCACGCACGCACACACACACACACACACACACACACACACACACACACACACACACACGAAGACACCCGAATTTCAACTTTGATGTTTTCTGGTTGTTTATGACATGGAACACAGCCGATGATGAAGACTGTTGGTTTAGAATCCCGAAAAGCTGCAGTAGCGCAAATCAGAGCTAGAAACCATTGCATTGGATTATCCTGATGCTAGGTTGGTTTGTTTATTTGTATGTTTTTTTTTTGTGTAATGAACATTTTGAAATAATCCAACTGGGTCTCAAACTGAATGAACATCACATTCACAAAGAAATAACACTTCACATTTCATTTCACGAACTGAATAACTGACAACAAAACAAAACACGCGCCTTCACTCCTCTGCCCTCCTTGCCACATTCTCTCTCTCTCTCTCTCTCTCTCTCTCTCTCTCTCTCTCTCTCTCTCTCTCTCTCTCTCTCTCTCTCGCATATGGTTAGTTTTATTTATTTCATCATCATCAAACTCGCACGAAAAACAAAAACAAACAAACAAACAAACACCCGTCAGATCCTGAAAGGGAAGCAAACAACACAAACAATGAAAGGGAAATAAACAACACAAACAATCAATGAAATAGCATGATAGCTAAACTATCACCGACATCTTTAGGGTGGACAAGACTGGACCGTGTTGAGAAAGCCCGCCGTTCCTCTTGATTTCTCGGTCACCGATTTCGAAAAAGAGAAAGAAAGAAAGAAGGGAAAGAAAGAAAGAAAGAAAGAAGAAAAAGGAAAAAGAAAGAAAGAAAGAAAGAAAGGAAAGGAAAGAAAGAAAGAAAGAAAGAAAGAAAGAAAGAAAAAGGAAAGGAAAGAAAGAAAAGAAGAAGAAGAAAGGAAAGGAAAGAAAGAAAGAAACAAACAAACAAAGAAGAAGAAGAAAAGAAAAGAAAGAAAGAAAGAAAGAAAAAAGAAAAGAAAGAAAGAAAGAAAGTAAGAAAGGAACGAAAGAAAGCTGGAAACAAATCCATACCAAAAACGACAAAAAAAGTATTGAAAAGTTTCCAATAAACAAATAAATAAATAAACAAACAAATAAATAAACAAACTTATGGGCAAACAGGAACTGCAGAATGGACAATGTGTACAATTTTCACTTCCTCGCCGCTGTCTGCCTGTCTGTGTACGTGTACAAGTATACTCAGAGAGAGAGAGAGAGAGAGAGAGAGAGAGAGAGGCGATCTGTATCCCCAGTTATGTTCACGGGAAAACGGGCTTAAAAAAACACGCCTGCATTTCAACATGTCGATGACTCGATTAATTTTCTTTCTATTTATGATAGCTAAAACTATGCCAATAAAATATGTGCTTTTGCGTACGGGTTTTCGTGTGTGTGTTCGTGTGTGTGTGTGTGTGTGTGTGTGTGTGTGTGTGTGTGTGTGTGCGTGCGTGCGTGTGTGTGTGCATGCCTGTGTGCTTGCGTGCGTGCGAGTGCGCGCGCTCGTGTGTGCGTGTTTGCGTCGTATCTGTATATAAACAACTAAATATGTTACTGTGTGTTCATCTCGGAAGCTGTATGGGGCTGGCCGTATACGCATATACCCAGAGTGTTTTGGGTTCTCTGAACAAATCAACAGATCAAGCTGAGGTAGGTCTCAGGAAGGGAAAAAAGGGAAGAAGAAGATGAAGAAGAAGAAGAAGAAGAAACAAGATGAAGAAGAAGAAGAAGAAGAAGAAGACGAAGAAGAAGAAGAAAGAAGAAGACGAAGACGAAGCAGAAGAAGAGGAAGACGAAGCAAAAGCAGAAGAAGAAGAAGAAGACGAAGAAGAAGAAGACGAAGCAGAAGCAGAAAAAGAAGAAGAAGAAGAAGAACAAGAAGACGACGAAGAAGGAGGAGAAGACGAAGACGAAGCAGAAGAAGAAGAAGAAGTAGAAGAAGAGGAAGAGGAAGACGAAGCAGAAGAAGAAAGAAGAAGAAGAAAAAGAAGAAGAAGAACGAGAAAAAGGAGAAGAAGAAAAAGAAGAACAACGAGAAGAAGAAGAAGAAGAAGGGGAACAACATGAACATCATAATGACTATGTAATTAACGATCCTCCTGTTTCATTTGGATGCGGAAAGTATAATGAGTTTTGATTTAAAAAAAAAAAAATCTTTCACAATGTTCTGATCTAAAATGACTAGTCACCTTTCCCAGCCTGGTCAACAATTTCTTGTACCACGCCCCCCTCCCCCTCCCCTCCTCCCCCGCCCTCCACTCCTCCGCTCCGGTCTCCGCGCACAACTTTCTCTTGTGCACCTTTGATAATTCATTAACATTTAAATCGATTTGGAATATACACTTATGAACACTGATGAGCAGACTACACATAACGAATCAATAATGACAGACCTACTTCCTACTTTTGTTTTTTTTTTTTTTGTCGTTTTTTTTTTTCTTCGGGTGTGTGTGTGTGTGTGTGTGTGTGTGTGTGTGTGTGTGTGTGTGTGTGTGTGTGTGTGTGCGTGCGTGTGCGTGCGTGCGTGTGTGTGCGTGCGTGTGTGTGTCTGTGTGTGTGTCTGTGTGTGTCTATTTGTGTGTGTGTGTCTGTGTGTGCTCGTTTTGTAAGATTCTTTTCGGGGTAGCCTTCAACAAAAAAAAACATTTATTTGTCAGCATTTAAACGTATGCTTTATGTCCAGTTTCTCTTGGTCCTTATATATGGATATTGTTCACTTTCCTTTAATTCGCTTACAAATCACGTCAGAGAGTACGCGCTACATAATTTCACTGTAGCAGCAGTAGAAGTAGTGCCACCAACAATAGCAACAGCTGCAGAAGGGGTAAGTGCAGTAGCGATAGCACAGCTAGAACAATATTGCAGCGGTACTTACAGAAGAGTAGCAGTAACAGTAGCGGTGGTGTAATTGTATTAAAGAAAAAGAAAGAAAAGCTGCAGCAATAGCAAACCCGAAGAAGTGGCACATAACCAAGTATGATTATCTCACACACAGGACGCTCGTGAACTAATCATTTTCAATGAGAGTAACGGCCTACAGACGCATCACTGAAACGACTCCCGCCCGCTCGCGCACCAACGGTCCAGGGACAGTGAACGTGTGAACTTTCATTTGCATTGCATCTGTAAACCAGATTCTGGCTCAGTGCCGACATGTAACCCCCCCCCCCCCCCCCCCCCCCCCCCCCCCCCCCCCCCCCCCTGCCAACAAGGTTTGTATGTTTTCACCCGTGTCCTTAACCCTCTCTTTGTTGTCTCTCTCTGTTTACGAGATTACACGAAACCGCCAGACCAATTTTCACGGTACTCGGCGGAAGAATGGAAGACGGTCTTAGCACAGCACAGCACAGCACAGCACAGCACAAAACAGAAATTACGTCTAAAAAGGCCAAACCGCATTTGAAGGGGTGTGTGAACATTAGCAGTGAATATATGATACAAATGTGAATTGTACTGTCACCCCAACATGAACAGAGCGCTTGAACAAATGTAAGACTGGAAACAGTTTACCAGCTGATAAAGAACAATAACAGAAAAGGCGGGGAAAATTGATATTATATTCGCACATCTACAGACCCATTTCACTAGATAACATTCATACAACAAGTAAATTTTAATAGTTCAAGGAAACAGCAATTTCCCTTCTCTTGAATGCTTTGTAAAGGTATACAGAAATACGTTTAACGACTTCTGTCTCTCGTGATGCTTAAAAGTAACGTTAATCTGGTATCACTGGGATTAAAATCTCCACCAACTATCACACTAATAGTTTCGTGCTCACGTGTGTTTGGGGACGTAGAGAATGCTACAGGAGTTGGTCAGATAGTCAGGTGGATAGTGAGCAGAGACAGAAGGCACATCTAACACTGAACCGAAACACCAGAATCCAAGTATCATGATACTTTGAATGTATTTCACTATGTCTCAAAACATCAAAAGCAGAAAAAAGCGAATTTCATCATCTGTAGCAAATCTACAAAATGGGCATTTCATTACACGTTTACTATTTCTTTTAGATCTTGAACCGTGAACTGATAAATCAGAAATCACAATCTAACCCTTGCTAACATGTAGCAGATAAGCCTGTCCAAATCCAAAGGTAACTATGGCTCCAGATCATGAGCTACCTTGAATTTCCTATACTTCATAGATCTGTCACTGTTATTCATATAATTCCAGTTTTGCCACCTGCTATCAATTAATCTTTGTTGGGACATTCTTATGAAAGAATCTGTGCGTCCTACATCTTGGGTTTCCCATACACAACAGAAGCCATACTATTCATAACATCACGACCTTTCGCAGCCCAATTAACTGACTTTTCCGCTGTTTGACAAATCAAACAGCATTTTCTTTGCTTCGAATGGCAATCTAAGCACTATAATTCACTACATACAGGGTCACTCGGTGTTTTGATACTCACCCCAAATACTTCTTTGACACAAATAAATGAACAGTTTCTAATCACTGATGAAGCATCTTCTACACCCCAAATATCAACATCATACACAGCACCATATATAAAGTACAGATTGAATCTGTGAATCAAAAAGCTTCAAGAACAATTTCACAGAGTCAGTATTTAATTGATACATT